>JAODAL010005884.1:0-139018 GCA_025379985.1 Phyllomedusa bahiana | reverse complement strand
TGGGAGCCAGAAAGGGGACAGTAGCAGCAGCGGGATTAAAAGTTGAGGATTTTTTTCCCTATTTTTAAACCTTTATAAACCAGCTGAAAAGCTCCACCAGCGGGAATTTTTAATGCAGGTTGAGGTATAGTACTTTATGCACAAAAACCCCCAAGTTTTGGGACTAGCCCATTTAAACAATAATTTGATGGGCCCAAAAGGTCCAGCAGAAAGACTTTTTGGGTGACTTGACACTGACGTTATTTTAAAAAAATTGATTAAAAAATTTAACCTATTTAGATGTTTTGATGACATGCCCCTTTTGCCCTGCAATGAGGAAAAAGAAGAAAAGGGGAATACGAATGTGAGGTACTGCATGGCTGTAAAGGCTCATGAGCAGGGTTTTATTACTTCTTCTATGGGGGAAAAAATTGTGTGTACAGTTTTAACTTAAACCCAGTGTGAAATGTTCTGATAAGATTACATTTTTAACTTCCAGACCCTTTGGGATTTGCCCCGGACTTTGTACAAAACGCTATGGCCCCATATCTGAAAGCCCTTTCATAAGTCGGGGGTATTTTTACATCACATTCATTTTTTAAGCGATTATTCGGGATTCCCTGTTTTTTTGTTACTGTTTTTTATTTTTTTTAAAAAATTAATAGAGAAAAAAAATTCTCTTTGAATTTTCCCTTTAAAAAGGGCCCACCCAGATTTTGCAGCAAAAGGGGACATTTTTTTTTCTCCCTTTACTGCACCCTCTGTCATAAAAGGAAAAAATAAAAGGGCCCAAAAATTTTTCCCTTTTGGTGTAAAAACTAATAATTTTTTCTGAAATTTTTTTCTATTTTTTAATATTATTTTTTTTAAGGTAGTAGCATTCAACAATCAGATTTAAATTCTAAACCCCCTGAAGTCTATGATCAGGGGGGCCCAAAGTCTCTGCTGAAAACCCAGGATTAAAGGCGGGCCATAAACAGAAAAATTTTATTCTGGTGATGGAGAAAAACGGGAACTTTGAGAAAGATATCCCCCTGCTGCTGTTCTGCCTTTTATTGGTTTTCCCACCAACTCAGGGTAAAGGGGCTATGATTAATAGCCAAAATAAAAGGGGAGTAGCGTTACACTTTAGGTTTTTGAAAGTAGGGGCAAAAAAAAAATTTTTGGGGAACCTAAAAATTCCCCCCCCCCCCCCCCCCACTAAAATATGGTACAAAATTAAAATTTAATGAAAAGACAAGCGGGGGTTGCACCAAAACCAAGACTGCACACACTAAAAAAATGTAAACAATAAAAATTTTTATTTAAGCATGAAAAAAAGACTAAAAAAAATTATAATAGAGAAAAATTGCTTTCAAAATAGTGGTAGTTTGGGGGGGAAAATCAAGTAAAAATTTCGTAAATGTAAAATTTTAAAAACCCAACAGAATAAAAAAAGGGGAATTGTTAATACACGTCCATTTAATGTACTGGAAGATTGTCCATTTTTTTTTCCATTTTCCCCCTTTTGCTGGTTGGTTTTGATAAAAATTCGGGTTTTGGGGGCCGCATTTTCAAACCCCAAAAATCATATACCCAAATTTTCCCCTTTTAAAAAATTTGCACTTGTAAATTTTTTTTTTTTAAAAACCCCTTTTAAATGCCTTGAAGCAAAGCTTTTAAAAATTTTTTACTGGGGGATTAAAAAAGGGCACGTTTGCTTTAAATTGATTTCCCAGCAATGCTTTAGCATTTTGGGGAGAGGGGACAGGGAAAAATACCTGTGGGGGAAAAAACCCCCTTTTTGGATTTTTTGCTGCTTTTTAGTTCATTTTTTCCCTTGATTTCGACCAAGTCCCCTTTTGGGGCCCCCTGGTTTTCCTTGCTAAATAAAAGGGGAATAAAATAGCAACCCTTTTAAAGTTTTTTTTTTTTTTTCAAAATGGGGTTTTTGGTTTCACGATGTGAAACACGTGCCTTATTCGCATTGAAAACAATGGAATACTTAAGGGGTTTTCTGGTGCAAAAAGCAGATATTTTACACACCAAAATATTTGTACAAAAAACACCATGTGAATCCAGCCTTAGTCTTCCCATTTACAAACAACAGATTAAGGGAATGAAAGGAATGCAAAAAATCCTGTAAGCTTTCCATATACTAAAGCTCTGTTTAATTATATTTACCCTAATTTAGCTGCGCCATGTCACATGTAGGCTTGTGGTTCTAATTGTAGTTTTTTATTCATTTTATATAAATGAGGTGGATTCAGAGCGTAGTGAAAAGTTCTACAACTTTGTAATATATGTTATATGTGAGTTTCTTGACATTTATACGCTTTATTTTCTTGTTTACACCCTACTCATGTCCTGACTACATCATGGATACACTTTTATTAAGCTAAACATGGCATGCGGTCAGCAAGCGGCAAACTGCTTATGATCAGAGCAGTTTAATAACTGGATTTTTTTATTCTGCTAGGTATCCGTGTTATCAGTAATGCAGGAGGTACAAAACCCTCTTCCCTTTGCGCAGCTGCTTTGCAAGAAATTGTGAAGAAAAGTGGTCTGGATTTGAAATGCTGTTGTTTTGAGATGACTTGATAAAGGAGGGAAGCATTGGGATTTCTATAAAATAACAGGGAAATCATATGTGTATATGAAAGTAAACTATCCTTTGCAGGGTTGAACTGTACAAAATATGGGTTTCCTCCTCTGTGGCAAAAATTTTGGGTGTACTCATATTTGCTCCAAGTATTAATGTATGGTCACACGGCGTTTTTGGATTAGTTTTTAGATGCGTGTTTGAATCCGTGTTTCTGACCCTAAACGGACCCAAACACGTGTCTAACAATGTGCAGTGTGACTCTACATTGCTTTCAATGTAAAACACGCATGGGCGTTCAGAACGGTGATCGCCAAAGCTTTTTTTACCATGCGTATTTGTGATAGTCTTTTCGGATCCGTTCAAAGAATTGACATGTCAATTCTTGATCCTTTGGGTGCAGCAGACACTCAAATTTAAAACTTTTAGGGTGGCGTTTTTCTGCAGCCAAAACCCCCACAAAACACCTGCGTGTTTTAATTTGTTTTGGATGCGATTACACAGTGCTTTTTAATGCGTTTTTCGGATCCCAAACGGATCCAAAAAAAGATCCTACACGCCGTGTGAACATACCCTAAATAAAGGTCCTTCTGCAGATGGTGTAAAAGGATCTTTACTTGCTTTTTCACCATTTTTTTTAATCATAAGTTTTTATTGAAATTTTTCAACACTCAGTAAAAAACAAAACAAAAAAAAAATGGCATATTAAGAATTTTAAATTAAATTTTCTGAAAAGGGGGTTACAAAAATAAAAGTAGTGGGAAAGGCCAATAGGGTTTAAACTAAATTTAAAATACCATACTTTAAAACAAAACTAAATGAAAATTTACAATTCCTTTAACCTAGCAGCGTGTATTTATTTTGGCAGCCCAAAATTAACTCGTTTTTAATAAAAGACAAAAAAAAAGAGAGCAAATTCAGGAGTTCTATGGCAAGGAATCTGAGCGAATTTTGAGGGTAGTTTAAACATGTCTATCCAGAAAGAAAGGAGACGAACAAAAAGAAAATAATGGAATTATAGAAACCAAAGGACCCCACAAGATCTCCAGCAGGGGGGCACAGCCGGGGGAAATACAGAAATGATAACCCAAAAGGGAAGTGTAGTCCCAAACTGTGAGAAAACTTTTTGATTTTTTTTCCCCAAAAATTTTGCTGAAGCAAATAAATTTTGTGGGGGCCATTTTGAGGCGATTTGATATTGTTGTCGACAGAAAGACTTCCCCATGTCCCTTTCCCAATTAATAATCTTAGATGTTTTAATGAATTCAAAATTCTTGGATAGAATATTATATATAATTCTAGAACCTTAGGCGTAGTGTTGTTAAATAATTTATGAATAGGAAGTAGAATATCAAATCTTCATCTGGAATTTGCGTGTAGGGAAAAAAGGCATTTGGGGAAAACTGAAGGTTTTTTGGCTAGTTTTTGAAATCGCAAAAATTGTTTTTTATCATAAAAGGTCATTGATTGAACTAATTTTTCCAATTCCCATTCATAAGGAAGATCGGGGATGTTCCTACACAAGGAAGCAATTGATATTGTGCTCTGGAATCAGAGAAAGAGTTTTGGGTTTAGAGGTTTCCAGTATTTAAGTGTAGTTACAACAGCTGGAGGACTATGTAAATCGGAATAGTCTACTCCAAAAGGGTTCAGTAACTATGGCTTTAAGGAGGGTATGCCTAATAGATAAGCCTCCATAAAAGCCCATAATTTGTTGGGAGAGGGATTCCACCAGTATTTGGCTTGGTCCTTTATTAAGGCCATATGATAATACTGCAGATTTCGCAGACCCATTCTCCCCATAGTGCAGTGTCTATAGCGCCAAAGCTAGCCAAGATTGCTTACTTGGTCTTATAAAATTGTTAATTTGCTTTTGTAAGACTGAAAATATGGTCTTAGAAAGAGGTGTCACTAGATTCTGGAGGGAATACAAACTTCATGGTAGAATAATCATTTTATAGAGAACTCTATAGGTTTGGAGATTTTAACTATAGTTGCTTGAAGCATTTCAGATAAAATATTTAAGGTAGGCAAAATGTCTTATAGTATTAGATTTAGAAACCATCAGATCCAGGGGCTTTATCTCTTGGAAGAGACTGAACTATTTTTGCTACGTAAACGGCACATTTAATTGCTCTAGCTGAGATGGAGAAAGAATAGGTAGGTTAAATGCTCTAAGATATTCCTGGATAGAATCCGAGAAAACTGTGTCATCCTCCAAATTATATAATTTTTGGTAAAAAATCGTTGAACTAAATCGTTGATTTATTAAATTATGGTTTCCCTGAGCAGAAGATAGGAATGGAATTTTAGATTTCTTTCTTAAAGGAGTTACCCTTTTGGCCATAAGTGGCTCTTGATTAGTTTTAAAGAGATCTACATGTGTAGTTTGGAACGGATTTTGTTGTTGAAGTCTCTCCAGGGTAGTTGGTCTCTCCACAAGGTCCTCCCATTTTTTTCACCATTTTCACATGCCAGTTTATAATTTTCAACCAGATCCTAGCGTGATTACGTTTCTTTTTGGTGTATAAACAATTACTGGACTAAAGAGACAACAGAATTTTTCTGAGACTTTGACCTAAATTGTTGCATGCACCCATATAAAAAATCAATATGGAAGCAATGTCCACATTTAGCTCAGTGATGCAAGGATTATGTTAGCATTTCAACCATTTCAAATATTTATTAAAACTGAAGGAACATTTAAAGGGGTTTTATCATTACACGCGTTCACAAACTTGAGCTGTTTCTGTCTGTTACAACCTCAAATCCAGGGGCGGGTCTCTCTTCCCAGTAAGGGTGTCTCCCCTCACTGAAGACTGGAGACATCATCATTCTGTGTGAGCAGTGGAAGGGAGAGGACGTCACAGCTCTGCAGACCTCCTGCAATAGTTCTCATGTCTGCAGAGCTGTCAGCTCCAGGCTCCACAAGCTCCTTGTAACCAGAACACCTGCTGTAAGCAGTTATATATACAGCCTGAACTGATGAAACAAATGGGATAAATGCACTCTGCTTCCCCCTTGATTATCAGGCAGGAGGTAGAGGGGGACAGACTGTATAAGGTTGTGTTATATAGGTGATGAGAACAGACTGTGTAAGGCTGTGTTATATGGGGACAGAGTGAATCTAGCAGCTGCAGACTCAGTAATTGCCCAGATTTTTTGCATACAACTATCACTGGGAGATGAGCATAGAGAGGAGTTGAGACAGCCTTTATTGTACAGACACAGCCATCACAGTTCGTTTCACTTTCATTTTCCACAGCTCAGACGGGAGTAAGCACAGAGTGCAGGCAGCCAATCACAGCACAGGGGGCGTGTCCCATCCAGGGGGCATGTCCCAACAGGCTGAATGAAATGTCAGTCAGCCAATCACAGAAAAAGGGGCGTGGCCCGACCATCTGCTGCAGAAATAGCTATAGGTGCACAGATTAGCTGATATCTGCTATACTAAGTGATTTACATAATGCAAACTAATTGCAAAAGTGCCCCGGTCAAGAAAGGGTTAACTATTTACCCATTAACTCCTTCTCACTACTATATTAAATATAACATAAAAACAAACAAACATGTAAGTAGTTATTGAAGGATCCATGCTTAAGAGCAGTGGACCTGTGTCCATTTTGTAACCATTATCATGCAGTTTGGGTATCTTATCGGCTTTTTGTGTACACTAACAAATGTCATTAGTCCATTGGGGCATGTTCACGTGAACACCTCAGCCATTCACAGGTCGCAGCAGTCACGTGCTGGATATACCACATGAACATGGCTGAAGCGGTCCCGTGAAGACTGAAGGGGGAAATCATCTGCCAGGATCACCAGGATGAAGAGTTTATGAGGTAGGAGGGTTTACGAAGTAGGATTTCTTCTTTCCTTCTTTTTTTTTATCATGCCCTGACGGACTAACAAGCATTTTTAGTGTCAAAAAACCCCTTTAAGATATCCACACTGCATGATCTGACAAGCTCTAACCTTTCAGAACTCTGTATCCTTGTGCTCTACAGTTTACAAACCTCCAGCCTTAATTTCATTGAAAAACTACAAAAATAGCAGAGCTAAAATCCCAAATCACTGCTTAAAAATCCCCACGCCTAACCAGAAAGTGTGAGCCTGAAGCTGCCTGTGACACAGCATGGTGAGAACACTCCTTTAAGAACCTTATTGGCAGACTGTAATATGATGGTTATTGTTGCAGGTTCAGTACAGCGGTCCTTCAAGTTACAATGGGCTCACAATACAATATTTTTAACATGCAATGGTATTTCCTGGGACATTGTATGTTGAATGTGGATGCAAGATACAATGTATCTGTGTTAGTTACCTGCTGCATTTTCTTTAATCTTTGTTTAGCCTTAAAGGGGTTTTGCCACAAAGTGAAATTAAATAAACATTTTCATCATTATTAAAAATTCTGCACCGTTTTTGTTTTTAGCGCTCCTCAGGACCAGTTTACAGCCTCCCAGGGGATGCGACCAGGGCAAGAGTTCCTCAGTCCTGTCTGACTGCTCAGATATCACTTCCCTTTTCAGGCAGTACTGAGTTTCAACCCCAGGGCCGTCATTCTATCCTGCCCCTGTACTTTTAGTAATTGGGCAAACAGTGCAAATAAAAAAAAAAGAAACCCCTCATTAAAGATGTGCATTGATAAAGAGAAGAAAAAATCCCCGGGTTTTTGGTTTCCTGCGGGGTTTTAAACCGAGAACCCTTGGCCCAGGAAAAGTTTTACCTTGAGCTAAAATGAAAACACTACTTCTACACATAAACAACTTTTTTTGACTACAAGGGGAAAGGCAGGGGATGTCACCCCTCCCGGTCACATGATATGCAACTAAAACAAATCACACTCCCCCTTTTTGAAAAAACAAGCTGGATCAGGAGGTAAAATGAGATCGTGGCAAAACCCCTTTAAGTAGGGTGACATTTTTCCATAGAGTTACACTTTACACATACAACGATTTATACATACAGTGGTCATCCCGGAACCAATTAATATTGTATGGTGAAAGACCACAGTTGTTAAAAACCCCAGGGTTCCAAAAATAAAGTACCTCGAAAATCCCCACGTGTTTTGCTCTTTAACAGAACATGTTTTTTATAATCCTTCTTTGGTTTTCCAGAAAAGCTTTTAAAAACATGAGATCCGGATATGGACAGCGGAAAGCCTTTTCCTGAACATGTGCAAAGCGTGAATGTGTACTTGGGGTAGGTCATTCTGCACAGAACTTATGAGTCAGTTATATTTTCAGCATTTGAAACCCTTTGAGTTTAGCGTTGGTTTTGAGCATCTAGTGCCTTTTTAGTGAACGAAAAAGGTATTTAGATATAAAAAAGATTTGGACAATAAGTAAAGGTTATATCCATGTATACATATTATTCGGTTTTAACTGTTGCTCTGTTTGCCATGATTTTCATTTATAAGGTATATATGCTATATTCTCACCATTGTGAATATTAAAGGAAAATGAAAAAAATTTGTAAAAACTATAAAAACATATAACATGGTAATGTTATTCCCTAGAGGGGCCCAAACTCCAATTACCTGTGAGTTCAAATTATTGATTAGCGTAAGTTTCTCCCATTTACCCTTTTACTGACCAGGCCCCACCCAGATGGGTGAGAGACAGAAGAGAGAGCCATGGGGGTGGGCTTAACAAGTTCTCTCCAGGGTGTGACTTTTCCAGCTTCCCTGCTTTGAGCCATTTTTGGTAGGTACTAACTACTTTATACTAGAAATACCCCACTATTTCGATGATGATAAAACCCAGGTGTCTAGCTATCACAATTGTTAAAGGGGTTGTCCCACCTGCTTGAATGGTACAGCTTCTACAGGGTTGCAAATCCTCAAAGACTGAAATGGGGTCACGTCTGGATACTCTGATTGGCACTTCTATACAGTATAGGTTTGGACGCGCTGGGAACTGAAAAGCAGAGCCCTAAAGACTTGTCTGCTCCAGGCCTTCTGCACATGCCCTGGAGCACTTTTATACACAAAGCACAGAACAGGGTAGGAAGAGAACACGTATGTGCAATCACTTGCATTCCCCAGTGCCCTGCCACTGCAAAAGAACGTACTTCTGCGCAAGCATGGTCATCGCTTCAGTAGGAAATATTTGGCAACCCTTAAAGAAAGGGGTATATGGAAAGGACAAGTACCATATAGGGAACGCTGCAGTTTTTGAATGACAAGATAAATTTTTGGGTATTTTAAAACTTTGCATGTCAATTTATGACATATGAGCACCCCTCTAAAGTATCTAATATCCTTACATTTTCCCAAGAAGGAACTAGTCACTTACTACCTAATATATTCCAACCCTCGTAATTAAAACAATAAATGTTTTCCACCTCACCTTGTTTTAATTTTATTTCCCCCTTAGTATATATAAATTTATGTAGTATAGTTACTTGAGTGTTTTTTATTTATTTGTTGTATTTAGGTTTTTTTTAGTATAACTACAATGTATATATTGGCTTTCGCACAGTTCTATGTAGTAAAATCCCCTGCTGGTATGTTTACAGTGTGTTAGGATCATTATTTTATTACAGTTAATTATATTTTGTTTTTCTAGAGCAAGGCCTATTAGTAGGGCTCTGGATCTAGGGGCTGATATCGTTATCACTGGAAGATGTGTAGACAGCAGCATTGTTCTGGGACCACTGATACATTCTGTAAGCATTCATATCTATTGTATTTGTAATATGGCAATCTGAAGTAAACAGACTACAGATCCTGTTGTCAAGTTTCAATTTTTAATAGGGCCCCGATTAACACGACTGGGGGGGGGGGCTAAAAAACCAAAAAAATTAAAATAATAGCACTGCATATAACACTGGCGGTAATCTTTCTACATGTAGCTGATTGTGATACGTCTGTTTTAGACAATTTTTGTGTTTCCTGTGAAATGTTCCTAAGTTATTACTTCTAGACAGTTTTTACTGAATCTGTCAGATGGGTGTTAACAATTGGGGGGGTGTTCCCCGACAGTCTTTCTTATCCATCAGTCTGACAGAAAAAAATAAATGGAAAAAACCCATGTGACTGATCCAGTAATACATTTCTTGAAGGAATTACACAGGAACAATACAACAGACAGTTATGAGAAAAGATGTCCCCAAAATTTATTTAAAAAGAACACCGTATTTACACAATAGGGGTGGGAGTCAGTGCCTATGTTAGGAGTCGTCATAAAAGGACCGACCCCAAAATATAAAAATTGTCCAGATCATGCAGTGCAAAAGCAAGAGGGAAATTGGTCCGGCCCGGTTCTGCTCCTTATTTCGGCTCATCACATGAGAGTTAAAATTTTGACTGGAGCAGGGAAAACCTGCCACAGGGGAAAAAATTTGCTCCCCTGGCAAATAGATTTCAGCAAAAAATTTTTTACCTGCTTCAAAGAATTCATAAAACTGACGTCCCCAGCAATTTCTTTATACCCTGACATTGTTAGAGATGTTGCCCCTGTGGTCACCGCTTTGCTTCCAACCTAAGTTAGTGTAGAGAGGCCGTTCTCTAGCCTGGAAACAGACTCCACAAATGTTCCTGCAGTGTTTTTCATATTTACAAAATTTTTTTGTTTGTTCTAAAATCATATCTAATAAATATATTTTACACTGACAAGCAAAATGGTAACAATGTTTTGAACTTGTGACTTTCAGGCTCCATATCTCACCATCCACTACAGCTTTGTACATGAAGCAAATGTAATTTTATATTCAGTCATCTTACCAATGTTATACATAAATTTGACTTGCAAGTCTTTAGCATCTGCTTAGTTCTGCAGATTCTTTCCTGTAACTGCATTGTTACTGTTTTGCTCCTAAAAATAAAAAATTTTTAATTTTTATTACTTTGTTAGTATTTGGGAAAAACACCTTTGGTTTTCAATACTGCCTGATTCCTTCTGGGTTCTGAATCAGATTCAATCATTTCTTGACCAAAATCTAATCCCAGGTCTCTTCTACACATTCTCATTGTTGGTGCAGACTGGACTTGGATACGAATACAGCTTTTTCTTCAACTCCACCCAGAAGTGTTCAAAAGATCAAAACATTGTTACCTTTTTGCTTGTCAGTGTCTGTTCTACCTAAATAGCTTGCTTATTTCATCATAAGGTGATAAACAGCCTGATGTTACCATTTTACTATAGTAAAGTTATCACTTAACCCCTTAAGGACCCGGCGTTTTTTTTTTATTGACACATTAGTTTTTCCCTCCTCGCCTTCCCAGAGCCATAACTTTTTTATTTTTCCACCTACATAGACATATAAGGGCTTTTATTTTGCGGGACAAGATTTAATTTCTAATGGTGTTATTCACTGTAGTATAGAATATACTGGGAAACCGCGAAAAAATTCTAAGTGGGACAAATTGAAAAAAAAAAAAGTATTTTCGACATGTTTGCGGGTGTTTTGCTTTTACGGCGTTCAATCTTCGGTAAATATAATGTGTTATCTGTATTCTACAGGTTGATACGCATCCGGCAATATCAAACATGTATGGTTTCCGTTATGTTTTGGTACCGTAAAAAAATTACAAACATTTTCTATTTTTGAAATTTACACCGCGGCGGCATTTTGTGCGACCAATAACTTTTTTGTACTAACACCTACTGACGTCAGTGAGGGTGAATTTTTTGCGGGCTGAAGTGTACTTTTTATTGCTAGCAGTTTGGAATGCATGTGACTTTTTTATCACTTTTAATCCAATTTTTAAGTGATGTAAAATGATCAAAAAACGTAGTTTTTCCGTTTGGAATTTTTTTTCTTTTACGGTGTTCAGCGTATGGGATAAATGATGTTATATTTTTATAGATCGGACTTTTTCGGACGCATGTGTAACTTTTTTAATATTTTATTTGTAAAATGAGGAGGGTGAGGGGGTGAGTTGAACTTTTAATACTTTTTTTTTTGTACTTTAGAACTTTATTTCTTTTTTTTAACTTTAACATTGAGTCCCCCCTATGGTGCTTGACCACTAGGGGGCGCGATCGTTATACAGTCTAATGCATTGCATAGGCAATGCATTAGACTGTACACAGATGGCGGTTTCCCCACTTCCTGCCCAGGGCCGGAAGTAGGGCAAACGAGGACATGGCAGCAGTGGGAACCGTCACAAGGCTCCCCGCTGCCATGTCCAGGCATCGGATCGCCTCAGCTATGCTGCGGAGATGTCGATCACCCTGAAGAACGGTGCGCGGCACCACTCTTCATTTATTTAGACGCCGCGGCCATCTTTGCTGCAGCGTCTAAGGGGTTAAACACCGTGGGCGGGCAACGCTGCCCGCTCGCGCTGTGCCGGCCGGGTGTTGGCTGCGATCAGCCGCTAACACCTGGCGGCTGTGCGGGGAGGTCGTGGAGCAATCCCTCTGTAAAGCCCCTTGGGGACCCTGGGACGTACTCATACATCCAGAGTCCTTAAGGGGTTAAACATGTGCCATGTATGAGGGAGTCCGGAGTCGGAGGTTTGGGAAATTGAGGAGTCGGAGTCGGGGCTTTGGCTTCCGAGACCCCACAGCCCTGACTACAACAAACATGTAAGAGGTCCTCTTTAAGCCAGCCTAATAAGTGTCTATTGAACAAAGGGATGGTCCAAATGATTTAGGATCTATTAATTATTCATAAAGGTATGAGAGGTGGGAAAAGCATCTGGGACCCTTACAGATAAAAAAAAAAAAACACACGATTCTGAAGACCAGTCACAAGAGTGGCTTGTGGAGCAGCGTCTTTAAAGAGCCTGCGCTTCACACACAGCTTTAGGGCTTGTCCCCATAGCACAGGTTTTCCGTCTGTTTCACAGATGTTTTTTGAATTTGAAAGTCTGTCAACCTTTTACATTGACATTAATAGAAAATCTGTGCAGTTCCCGCTGCACAGATTTTCCGCTGGACCGTTTTTTACACCGTCGACGTTCCAAAAAACTTAGAACATGTTCATTCTTCCGCCTGGTTTTCGGGCAGAATCGGAACATTCAAGCGGGAGGGCTTGAATCCGCAAACCATGGAGAAAAGCCGTCCCCGTGCGTGCCAAAAACAGACCAAATACATGTCAACATTTCCTGGCTAGTATTAGGTCTTTACCGTGTAAACCCACCCTTAAGGCTCCCACCTCCTGTTAAGGCTGTGGGTGGGTCTAAAGTAGTGACTGACATGTCAGCTCTACTATTACTATCTCAGCCTGTTAGAGGTACATTGGTAATGGAAGAGTTACAACAGCACAACAGCAGGGAACAAGTCTACAGCAGGGAGTGATGTCACTATCCCAGTTTGAGCTGCTATAGCACAAGGTTTTTGGTAACTAGAGAAACTTGCTCAAACAAGCGGGAAATAACTGCTCTAACTATGGAATGAAGCAAATCAGAATAGCAATGTATTTGGTAAAAGTCTTTACGTACCTTTGCCTACATGTTTAAAGCTGATCCATGTGGTGAGAATACCCTTTTAATATGGAAGGTGGTCTGGTCATTTTATTTTAAAAAATGTGTTCATGTCCCTCTGTATAGCTCACCATAGAAGATCATCTCTATATTGGAGTTTATCTCAGGCATTAGATAAGGAAGCACTAGAGATGTATAGAATAACGATTATGATATAAGCTAGCAGTTTCAATAACATTTGTCCCCCAAGATTATGGAAATAATAGAAAGTGAGCACTGGTTTTATTTCTGTATTGTCAACCTGCCTTATTTGTTATACTTGTAGGCCCTGTCTACTGCACACGGCTTATTACCGACGTAATTGCAGGGATGGATTTCGCCCCGCAATTACGCCGGCTCCGTGCAGCGGGGGCGGGTGGCCGGTGGCTCGCCGGCCCCATAGACTGTCATTATCCACGGCGCCTATCCGCCGGGATAATGTTCATGTCACTTTCTCCCCCTCGGCGTATTCGCCGAGCGGGGAGGTGAGACGGAATCCATAATTCTCTATGAGAACTATGGATTACCGTAATGCCTGGCACGGATTTCAGCCGTACTGCAGCGCATTACGGCGCGCAAATCGGCTGAAATCCATGCCAGAAATAAGCCGTGTGAACAAGGCCTTATACAGAAAAATACTCACTGTGCACAAAACAAGAAAGTTCTTCCTACTGGGCCCCATTCATTGCTTTGAGACCATTTCCTCTTTAGCACATTTCTCACTCCTGGGCAAACCGCTGCCCAGCGATCCAAACAGAAAGGACATTATAGGCTATTGGCATTTTTGGTTTTTGGCAAACAGTTGTTTTAGTTTCTGTACATAGGAAACTATTCTAAATACAGAGCAAATGAAGTACAGACCCATTAAAGACAATTACTTTCCAACATGTATTTTAAAGTACAGTACAAAATGTAACTTTCCATTAAATAGTAACATAAATTAAATAGAAAATTACCCACAGCCGCCACTTGCAAGCATTTTAGTGTCGCAGTTCCTATTGTGTTACAGGCCAGTTTAGTACAAAAGTTACAATCTCCCCCAGCCTGAGGTGTTGTTGGCCCCTCAGAAGGCCCTCAATGTAAATCAGCCCAGGCACAAAATCTGTTTTAACCTGTTCTGAACTGTTTTAGGGAAAAAAAAAAAAATCCTGCTTTCACTCTCATTACCACAAGATGGTGGCATTTACCAGTACAGTAGCACCTCACTTTTTCTGAAACAGTTGTGCATTTGCTCTGTACTTCTATGATCTATGAAAACTGATGCAAACCCTGAAATATCATAATTACATTTGGTACCTTGGATTGAATAATAATAACAACTCAATAGTACATATAAACAGGGCCGGACTGGAAATAAAAAGCAGACCTGGCACAAAGACCAAACCAGCCCACATACAATACCCGCTTACAGTTTTCCCTTGTTCTCGCACCTCGCCACTTTCTAAAATAAACAACACTATAAGGGTGCTTTCACACGGAGCATTTTTGGTGCGTTTTTGGATGTGTTTTTTGTGGAGAAAGGCACAGTTAATGCTGCACAAAAAACGCATCAAAAAATGCACCAAAAAGTGCTCTGTGTGAAAGCACCCTAAACACAAGAAAGAAAGAGAAAGTGGTGCAGAGTCAGGTGTGCATTTGCTTTACAACAAGGGACAAGCCTGTATAACCAATATAACCTACTACACCACTAATCAGATCACCAATAGTTAGGTCACCATCACATGAATACAGCTCTGATTCAACACAGTAATAAAATAACCCCTGACATCAGGGACTCATAGGAGACGTCATCTCTGATGGGAGTTGTTCTCATCTCCTTTTCTTCTGCATCTGTCCCAAAACTCCATGAGTTGTTCTCTTACCTTTTTTTCTCTGTCCGGTACAGAATGCAATGTCTTCTTCTCCCGGCCACTACTAGTCCCTGTAGAATTTACCACAAAAAACATCTTAGACATCAAGCTTGACAAAGGCTCCGTGAGGGAGCTGAAACGTTGCTCTGTGAGCATGGAGGAATAAACCACCTTTTTGCCTAAATTCTACTTGGAGTGCTGCGGATTTTTT
This sequence comes from Phyllomedusa bahiana, assembly GCA_025379985.1. Lineage (NCBI taxonomy): Eukaryota > Metazoa > Chordata > Amphibia > Anura > Hylidae > Phyllomedusa > Phyllomedusa bahiana. Next base: position 123,983 of record JAODAL010005884.1, on the reverse strand, counting down.
CTATTTTTTGTATTGTAAAGCTCTTAGTATCCGAGCTGTTAAAAAGGCACCCATTGCATATGTCCTTTTTATATTGGGAGTGCTGCTAATTTTTGTCTTTGGGGTGTGTGTATAATATATATATAATATATTTATAATATATATATATATATATATATTTTAAAATATATATATAATATATATAAATAAAATATATATTCCACGAAAACAAGCAGCACTCCCCCGTAATGAAATAGATGGTGCCAGCAGTATAAACCCGGATCCAAGGGGTTCCTCAATAATACTTCAAAGAAAGTCCACGGCACTCGAAAAATAATGGATGAAAAAGGTGTTTTTATTCCTCCATGCCAATAAAAGTGCGACGTTTCAACCCCCAAAGGCCCCGAAGGGGTTGAAACGTCGCACTTTATTGGCATGGGGGAATAAAACACCTTTTTTATCCATTATCTTCGAGTGCCGTGGACTTTCTTTGAAGTATATATATATATATATTGTAAGCAGACGTCATCTTGGGCGGTCCCGGTCGTCTTTCAGCTCTCGGATCAATGTTTTTGGTAAATGGTTCTGGCACATACGTCACTCCGACACCAGAGCAGTAGTTTTAAACTGGCCTCGGCCAGCTTTATTCAGGTACCCGTTACAGGAAACAAAATCTACAAACAAGCAAAAATATTCGGCCATCTAGCCACTAACTGTAACTCTTAAGAGACCCTCTCTAATGCATCCAGCACAACCAAATACCGTACAGTAATTGTGCACCATCTAGGCTTTCTTCATCCTGGGGATCAGAGCCCTTCACCAGCTCTGCTTTGCTCCAACCTTGTTAGCAAGCCACATATATCCTGAATATATACATGCCTTTATAGATATATATGCTATATATGAGGACAAACAAGCCTTTGGTGGCATACAGCCATGACCCTTTGTGTTCACCAGTGGCTGTGCGAGTTTGCTGGGTGCTACTGGCACACTATCTTGGCCATTGGTGGAGATGGCTCATGTGTCCTCACTCGTAGACATGTAGTATTCCCAAACACCACATTAGATTTATGATATATAAGCTATTATATACTGTATCATCGTTAAGCATCATATATCAAAGAAAAAAGCTTGTTCATTATTTTTTATTGCTTGAGTAAGTGGAGCATTTAATAATACTTGATTTTCTGTCTTTTCCTTTCATAGTTTGGCTGGAAGCGAAATGACTTTGACTTACTTGCTGCTGGAAGGTAAAAATGACCATTTATTATGATAATCTGGTTTTAATTGTTGCTTTTCACAAACAATGTTTCATTTGAAACATAAAATGTTTTGCAGAACGTATTCTCTGGCATTGACATTGACATCCCAGGCTATGTTCCTATAACAACTGCCAAACATGGTTAGGCATATTTATCAAGGCAGAATGCTGGCTTAAATGTGCACCAAAAATAATGGCGTACTTAACTAATAGAACTATTAGAAGGTGTAAAGTTAGACTAGATATTCTAAACCTGTACTAGATTTATCAACACTATGATAAATGTGGCAGATTTTAAGACTCCAGTCTAAGTTTTACACTAGGGGCAACATGTTGAACAGGGCTGTACAAGTTTTCTAGCATCAAAAAGCTGTAGTAGATCTGTTCTATAGATGTACGAACAGTCGCACTCCAAACTTTGGCGCGATAAGCGCCTGTGTTTTAATGCTCCAAATATTAGGGGTGTTCTGGGGGGTGTGTTGCATCAGTAGACACTTTGATTCTTTGATGCCAAACCTAGCCGCAGAACAGTTAGAACAGCCAGACCAGGTTAAAGGTAGTCTGCACAAGCAAGACTTGTCATATTGGCACTAGACTGCGTCTGTATGTGTGACCTGCAGAAGAACAGGTTCATACATTCTGGTACATTCTACACTGCTTTAAAGCTATTTAGAACTGGCCTGTCAGCACCAACATTCATACATGTCACCCTAAGGGTATGTTCACAACACTTAAAACGCCGTGAATTTCGGCACGCATTTCGGCACGTATTGTGCTTTATATGTGGTGAAATGAGCGCCGCAATTACGGTTATTGTACGCGCAGGGGGAGAATTGACATGTCAATTGTGAGAGGCGAATACTGCAAGGCATGTCTATGGGGCCGGCTATGGGGCCCATATTCAGCGCGTGATTCCAAAACACCCGGCGTATTGCGGCACGTTAACATAGCCGTGTGAACATAGCCTAAGTGTTAGACAATACTGATAAACCTTCCCCCGGTGTGTAAGGTTAGAGATATGTTGTAATACACTATTTTGCTCCAGGCATATTTTATTGTACCCTTTACAGTTAGGAATAATTCAGCTCATATGTTATCAGCTGTGATGGCTTGTGCTGTAGACTTATCTGACTATGCAGAGCAGCATTAGAGAGTTTGATTTTGCCACCTGTGCCCTACTACTCTATTAATATTGCTCTATGGTGTGACTGGACTCGTTCAAGAATACCATGGAATTGTTGTCTGAACATTTTTATATACAGTATAAGTTCACAAGTGTAAGCTGGAGCAGCATTTTATTGTGATCATTGTGGACTGATGCCTAACAGCCTCCCTCCTGCAAAACACCATGTTGGGCAATGCAGCTACTGTGCCATCAAAAGTGACAAGTCATTAAAGCACACTGTCTGCAATGAATGGACAGAGAAAGTAATTCATCAGTAATAAAAGTTCGCCTTTCTCTATTTCAGTTGGCAAAAATAAAAGAAGAATACTGCTGGAAAACCCTTTAGGGTGAATTCACACACTGCAGATTTGTTGCACAAATGTCAGTGACTATCCTAATTATCTGAATAGGGCTTTCCAGCAGAAGAAACCCGGTTACATGTATGGAACTGATTTTCAGTCGTAAAGATTTCTGCAACAAATCTGCCATGTGTGAATATAACCTTAGGCTTGTATACCTCATATTTCTAATGGCGCTTGGGATTATAAAATGCATTATGAAGTATATAAAATGAGTCTTATAGGGGTTGTCCAGTTTAATAAAATTACAGTATAGTTAAATGGAACTAGGGTGGGGAAAAAAAGAAAAAAAAAATCTATTCTTACCTCCCTCTCTATAGACCTGGAGTTCCCAGGATATTATTTCAAGGTTCTTGTCCCAACACACAGGAGTTACATAAAGAGTAAATGGGGTGCAAGCCTCTGTGTGGGGAACTGGGAGCTGAATATCACTGTTTTTTCTATTTTCCCCCACCCTGTCCCCATATAATTGTAATTGTGTAATTGTATTAAACTTTAATAGCTAATGTATAGATTGTATATTAGGATTGGCAGGAATATACTTTGATTAGTATGTTTAAAGAGTTTTCACCACCATAGACTTGCACACGACTGTTCTATGGGAGTTCTGAGCAGATCCGAACACAGCGCCCGGCTGTACTCTGAAATCCCATAGAACAGATTGGAGAGCCGTGTGCAAGCGTGACCAGCTCTTCAGCCTGTTCTGTAACTTTTGGGCGCCTGTTCTGGATATATGGGACCCGCACCTTTCAGACTTTGATGGCATTACCAAGTCTTTGGTAATAAAACACCTTGAAGGGTATGTACACATATGCAGAAAATTATTGTTCCATGTATGTAAAATAATAAAATGTGTCTTGGTTAAAATGTACCATTTTATTGTACAGTTTTTTTTTATGTGTTTCCATTAATACATTCTACCTGGAAACCTGTGTAGTTTTTTTTTTTTAGCTTAGTTTTCTATTTTAGAATTTATTTGACTGGCACAATAAGGCTGTTTCAAAAATGTATTTACCCTTTCATTTGTATTTGTGCCTGATTTGCTTAAACCACCTTGTGTTCTTGACAGTCTGGCTGGTCATCTTATTGAATGTGGTGCACAGTGCACTGGTGGGATATACACTGACTGGCATCTTGTACCTGACTGGTAAGTTGGATAAACGCTCATATATAGTTGTGTAGCTACTATATCATTTACATAGTTACAGCGACTCTCCACCTTACTAACGCTTGTTAGGTTCATTGTACAGTATATGTGATAACTACCTGATAGTATTCTCTCTGTATCTGTCTATACTACTACACACACACATATGTATGTATCTCCCCTTTTCTTGCAGTCCTGTCTGTGATGATAATAATGAGACTTCTGAGTAGTGATCTATGCAGAACTGGAGGTGTCGACCTATATGTTTTACAAATTAAGAATTTTATTGTTTTTAAAAAACATACAAAGAATACAACAAAGTGGAGAAAAACTTTTGCAACCATACATGGGAAGATCAAAACCCCCTTCAGACATTTATGTAAGCCATAAAGGCAGGTTATGTGTCACGGACATGTAGTAAATCCTCTGTGTCGTGAAGGCCACGCCAAGAACAGGTCTGTGGAGCCCCATGGTCTTAACCCCCTTTGAGTGGGTTGAGGGTGAGGCATCTAAACATATATAACCAGTGTAAATTATGATGATGTATCTGTGGACAAAACATGAGAGGTTAACAGCACCCCACTAAGAAAATCCAGTCAAACAGCTAAAGCCATAGATATAAAATAGAACTTGAGGAGAAAAAGAATAAGAAATCAGGAAAAGTAAAGTGGAATGTAAAAGAGGGAAGGCATATAACTGCTGGAGAGCTATTAAAGTATGGATAGGTTCACATGGCTGACTTGTAGCGCTGAAAATTCCAGTGCTAAATCAGAGTGAAACCCATTCCTAAAATTCGCACCAGTAAGCGTGGATTTTGGAAGTGGATTTGATGTGGATTTCAAAGACAGATTTTCAGCCTCGTCTTGTGCTGATTCAGCAGGGAATCTCTCTCAAGAATTGACACGTCAGTTCTATTTTTTAACATAAAAAACTTGATTTAAATAATCCGCCATTTTCTGAAGACATTTTGGTAGACATGTATGAAAACTGTCTTGGTCTAAGACTTTCTTTGCTGCCTATAGAAACCAATCAGAGGGCCCCTCATTTCATATAGTGCTCTGAAAAAATGAAACGGGAGCTCTGATTGGTTGCTATGGGCAACAAGGAAATTCTTAGGGCTTGTTCACGCGGCTTATTTGGACGAGGTTTTCGGAGCGTTTCCTCGCCCAGAACCTCGTCCAAAATGCCCCCAGTTTATTTAATTGATTCCTATGTAAAATCTCGTTGTAGTTCACACACAACGAGGTTTTTACACGCTTCTTTGGAAAGAAGTGTCATGTCAATTCTTGAAGCGTGTTTTCTGCGTGGTTTTTGACATGGTTTGTGGTGCGGGTTTGGGCGCGTTTGTTATCCTGGCTATTAATTTGTATGGGCAAAAACCTCGTCGAGAACCTGATCCAAAACTTCGCCGAGAAATGCCTCTAAAACTTCTTCTGAAGAAGCGTGTCTCAGGCAAGGTTTTGCTGTGGTTGTGGGAGAGGACACGCTCCGAAAACCTCGTCCAAAACCTCGTCCAAATAAGCCGTGTGAACATGGCCTTAGACCTAGACAGTTTTCGTACATGTCCTCCTTTCTCTAAGTATTTCATGGACGTTGAGGCTAAACTGCACAGACATTTTGTACCAGGATATAAAGTGTATTTAAAGTGAATATGTATGAGCAGCATATTGTGGGAAAAGGTCTGCTCTCCTAAAAATATTGTGCCTACTGGCTAATAGCAGTGATCAAAGAACACCAGATACAAAATTTATAGGAATACACCTCCTCAGGCTGTTAGCATGACAGCCTAATCCTGTAGAGGGCACTATGTTCTCCAGGACAAATATAGCTGGTTAGTAAGGGTGTGTTCACATGATGTACTGCGGTGCAGTACATCGTGTGTTTCGGGAGCTCGCGCTAACATGCGCGTACTCCCGCGGCGTGGAAGAGCCAGCAGTCCAACTGCCCCATTGACATTCACTACTCGCGGCGCGTATTCGCCGCGAATAATTGACACTTGTTATCACTTATCTCCCTGCGCGTACAATACAATCGTATTGTATGCGCAGGGGACGCATGGATTACTGTAATTTTGGCACGCATCTCGCCCGTGGTGAAATGCGTGCTGAAATTACGACATGTGAACATACCCTAATAAGCCTTTGCTTCATGAACCATGTTATTATCCCGTTAATATATGTGAAGCAAGCTATTATTATTATTATTATTATTATTTATTTTTGAGCGCCCTTGGTTCCAGAGCGCTGTACATTCAGGTTTCATACATAATATAGGTCAAACAAGTACAAAGGTGAAAAAATTACTAACTAACAATTGGTACAGAGGAGAGAGGTCCCTGCCCGTGAGGGCTTACAGTCTACAAGGAAGGTGGTAAGAGACAGAAGGTGAGTGTAGTGTAGTGCCAGTAGGGTTATTGTTGGTTATAGGCAATCCTGAAGAGATGGGTTTTCTGGCTGCGTGTGAGGCTGGTGAGAGTGGGGGAGAGTCTGAGGTGTTGGGCAGTGAGTTCCAGAGTATGGGGAAGCACGGGAGAAGTCTTGGAGACGGTTATGTGAGGAGTTGAAAACGGGGAAGCGGGAAGAAGGTCTTGTGAGGAACGGAGATTGCGTGAGGGGAGATATCTGGAGACTAAGGCAGATATGTATGGAGGGGAGAGGTATGGAGTGCCTTGTAGGTCAAGGTTATAACTTGAACTGGAATTCGCGGGGCAATGGGAACCCAGTGAAGGGGTTTGGCAGAGGGGTGAGAGGCAGGGAGTAGCGGGGAGAGAGGTAATAAACGGGCAGCAGAGTTAAGGATGGATTGGGGGAGAGAGGGTGAAAGCGGGGAGGCCGCAGAGAATGATGTAGCAGTAGTCTAGGCGTGAGATTACGAGCGCATGGATCAGCATTTTGGCTTTCGAAGTTATGGAATGAACGGATGCGAGAGATTGTTTTTCAGGCGGAGAGTGAGGCTTGGATGTGCGGCTTGAAGGACAGATTGGAGTCCAAGGGTTATCCCAAGGCAGCGACTTGTGGAGCTGGTGAGAGATGAAAGCCATTGACTTTTATAGAGAGATCAGTGGAGGGATGGAGTGGGACGATGGAAAGATGATGAATTTAGTTTTCTCCACGTTAAGTTTTAGGAGACAGGAGGAGAAGAAGGAGGATATGGACGACAGACAGTCAGGGATCCGGGAGAGAAGAGAAGCGATATCTGGGCCGGAAAAGTAGAGTTGGGTATCGTCAGCATACAGTGGTAATGAAAGCCATGCGATGCTATTATTTTGACCCAGACCAATAGTGTTAGATAGAAAAGAGTAGTGGGCCCAGGACTGCCCCCTGGGGACACCAACAGAGCGGGCAAGAGGAGGAGGTGGTGCGTGAGTTGAGAGACGCTGAATGTCGATCAGTGAGGTAGGAGGAGATCCGGGAAAAGGGGCCCAAAGGGTCCTGATGCTGAGGGAGGAGAGGATTTGTATGAGGAGTGAGTGGTCGACAGTGTCAAAGGCAGAGGGAAAGGTCTAAGAGGAGAAGCACAGAGTAGTGGCGTGAGGCTTTGGCAGTTGCTAGGTTGTTTGTGACTTTGGTTAGGGCGGGTTTCTGTAGAGTGGTGGGGTGGAAGCCTGATTGGAGGGGGTTCAAGGAGAGAGTTGGGGGAGAGATTGGGGAAAGTTGAAGATAGACGTGTTGCTCTAGGAGTTTAGAGGTAAATGGAAGCAGTGAGATGGGCGATAGTTGGATAGACAAGAGGGGTCAAGAAATTGGTTTCTTAAGGATGGTGTGATGGTCGAAAGTTTAAAGGCGGACGGAAAAGATGCCAGAGGTTAGCGATAGATTGAAGAGAGGGGCGGGGGCCCTGGGATGTTTAACAGCACTAAGTCAGGGATGAGGTGGGATGGCAGTGGTAAAGACTACAGGTGGTGAGGTTGGTTTTGGGACAGTAGAGAGGAAGCTGTCATGAGTGACAGTAGAGAAGGAAGTAGGGGGGAATAGTGATGAGCAGGTGTAGAGGGGGGCTGTGCGGACACTGCAGGAATAGAGTTTAGACAGAGGGGACTGTGGGGTGAAGCTTTGTCTGATGAGATTGATCTTATTTTAGGAAGTGAGGGGCGAAGTAAATCCGGTGAAAGGAGAGATGGGGGGGGTGCAGGTGGACGGAGGAGAGCGTTTGAAGGTTTTGAACAGTTGTCTGGGGTTGTGAGACAGGGAGGATATGAGAAATTTGGGGAAGTAGTCCCGTTTGGCTGAAAGCAAGTGCAGATTTAAATGTATGCAGTGATTGTTTGTATAAGGTGAAGTCAGCAGTGGAGCGAGTTTTTCTTCCAGTGGCGTTCAGCAACTCTAGAAGCTCGCCTCAGCCGTTTGGTGGGGTCTGTGTGCCAGGGTTGTCTGTTGATTTCGCGGTTCTGTTTTGTGTGATGGGGGCGCAGCATCAAGAGTGGAGGTGATTGTGTGGTTGTAGAATGTGGTGGCTGCATCTGGGTCAGTAAAGGAGCAGATGGTAGAGAGGGGAGAAAGAGAGTCAGAGAGAGTGCAGGGGTTAAGGTGTTGTAGGTTTCTACGGGGGAGCAGTAGATTTGGGGCAGGTGGGGTGGAATTGGTGGAGAATGTGAGCAGGTTATGGTCAGAGATGGGTAAAGGAAGATTGAGGTGTTAGATTAAAGGGACAAAAGGTGGGTGAAGTATGAGGTCCAGTGTGGTCCATCTTTGAGTGGCTCCAGAGGTCCACTGGGTGAGGCCGAAGGAAGAAGAGAGGGACAGGAGTTTGTTCGTAGTGGAGCAGGGGGTGTCGATTGGGATGTTGAAATCCCCCATGATAATAGTGGGGATGTCAGTGGAGAGAAAGTGGAGGAGCCAGGAAGCGAAGTGGTCAAGGAAGGTGGTGGCAGGGCCTGGGGGACGATAAACAATAGCCACTTGGAGGTTGGAGGGGGAGTAGATGCGGACAGAGTGCACCTCAAAGGAGGGGAGGATGAGGGAATGTAGGGTTGGAATGGGGACAAAAGAGCAGGTATCTGACAGAAGAAGGCCGACACCGACCGCCATGTTTACTTCCCAAACGGGGGTGTGGGTAAAATGAAGCCCACCATAAGAAGTGCAGCAGGGGAGGTTGTGTCAGAGTGTGTCACCAGGTTTTTGTTAGTCCAAAAGGGAAAGGGTAGGTTGCGGGAGATGAAGAGGTCATGGATGAAGGGAAGCTTGTTGCCCCAGGGAAAGTGCATTCGAGAGAGCCCAACATAGGGATAGGTATCGGGGGGTGAGGGAATGAGCTTTATATTTAAGGGGTTATGGGAGTTTGTGCTTCTTGGCCTGTAAGGGCAGGTGAAATAAGCGTGGGAGTGTTGAGGGGCCCGGATGGGGGATATGTCCCACAGCAAGGAGAAACAGGTGGAGAGTGTGAGAAGGTGTGTGTGGGATAGAGCCATAGGGGGTTGCGTAGGTTTGGGGAGAGACGTGTTAATGCTGTGAAAGAGAGGAAGTAGAGGTCAGGTGTAGGGTAGGATAGACGGGGAGATATGGAAGTCGTTGCCCAGTGTGGGTGTTAAGGATAAGGCAAGGAGTTTGAGGGAAAAGGGAGGTAGTGATGATAGTGGCATAGAAGTTTTCATTGTGGTGGTGGTAGGCATATAAAACAGACTAATCTAATGGTTACCTTAAGGTCATTCCTGGCTTCAATTCTGGTATTAATTCTGAAGTCACACTTAATGGATATTGCATCTATGGTGTTGCATCACTGACCAGGTCAACACTGACCTAACATGTGCTCTTATATAGTCATCTTTCTTAAATCAGCTACCAGTGTGAAACAAGAAGTGGGAGGGGTGGAGGGATTTTTACTGAGCAGAAGGAGATTTGCAAGTGAGGAAAGGTGGGCATGGAGCCTCTTTTACCCGTAGGAGATTGCAAACAAAGTTATTATAGCACAATTTCATACCATTACATTTAAAACAGCAGAGCAGGGGGTTAAACAATACAAGTGGAGAAGCTGTTGGGTGTGGTAGTTAGTCCCCGGAGTCGATTGCTAAGGTCTTAACAATCGACTTGAGGCCTTAACAACTGGCTTAACAACCGACCTGGATTCCGCGGTCGATTGCTAACTATTATTCAACTGACTTGAGCTGGGCCTTAACAACCGGCTTAACGACTGTTAGCAACTTCCACAACGCAGTAAATTATGTGTCCCCCAGTGAAGGTAAAAGGTCCCCCCGTAAGTTATACGCCCCCAAAGGTGGTTATATACTTTATATATCTCCCAGTATGTAGTTGTGTAGTTTTTATGTCCCCCAGCAGGTATAAAGGCAGTTATGGATCCCCCAGTAGGTATATAGGCAAGTTATTGGATCCCCCAGTAGGTAAAATAGGCAGGTTTAGGTCCCCCACAGGTATATAGGCAAGTTTGGATCCCCCAGTAGTAATAGCAGGTTTAGTCCCCAGCAGGTATATAGGCAGGTTTAGGTCCCCCAGCAGGTATATAGGCAGGTTTAGGTCCCCCAGCAGGTATATCCATTTAGGTCCCCAGCGTATATAGGCAGTTTAGGTCCCCAGAAAGGTATATAGCCAGTTTAGGTCCCCAGCAGGTATTTAGGCAGTTTAGGTCCCCCAGCAGGTATATAGCAGGGTTTAGGTCCCCCACAGTATATTAGATAGCTTAATAGCCCCCACAGCACATGTATATTTAGTAGCTTATAGGCCTCACAGCACATATGTAGGTAGCTATAGCCTCACAGCACATATGTAGGTAGCTTATAGGCCTCACAGCACATATGTAGGTAGTTTATAGGCCTCACAGCACAGAAGTAGGTAGATTATAGCTCCTCCCTGCACGTATAAAAGTAGATAATAGCCGCCCTCCATGCACATATAACAGTAGATAATAGCATCCCTCCCTGCACATATTACAGTAGATAATAGCCCCCTCCCTGCACATATAACAGTAGATAATAGCATCCCTCCCTGCACATATTACAGTAGATAATAGCCCCCCCTCCCTGCACATATAACAGTAGATAATAGCATCCCTCCCTGCACATATAACAATAGATAACAGCCCCCCTCCCTGCACATATAACAATAGATAACAGCCCTCCTCCCTGCACATATAACAATAGATAATAGCATCCCTCCCTGCACATATAACAATAGATAATAGCCCCCTCCCTGCACATATAACAATAGATAATAGCATCCCTCCCTGCACATATAACAATAGATAATAGCATCCCTCCCTGCACATATAACAATAGATAACAGCCCCCCTCCCTGCACATATAACAATAGATAATAGCATCCCTCCCTGCACATATAACAATAGATAATAGCATCCCTCCCTGCACATATAACAATAGATAATAGCATCCCTCCCTGCACATATAACAATAGATAATAGCATCCCTCCCTGCACATATAACAATAGATAGACCGCTCCCTGCACATATAACAATAGATAATAGCCCATCCCTGCACATATAACAGTAGATAACAGCCCCCCTCCCTGCACATATAACAATAGATTATAGCTCCTCCCTGCACATATAACAGTAGATAATAGCCCCCCTCCCTGCACATATAACAATAGATAATAGCCCCCCTTCCCTGCACATATAACAATAGTAATAGCCCCCCCTCCCTGCACATATAAGAATAGATAATAGCCCCCCTCCCTGCACATATAAGAATAGATAATAGCCCCCCTCCCTGCACAAATAACAATAGATAATAGACCACCCCCCAGCACATATAACAGTAGATAATAGGCCCCCAGCAGGAAGAGAGACAAATAAAAGTAATAACCTGACAGCACTCACCTGACCTCGCCCTGCCGCTTCCGCTGCTCCGGTCTTTTCTTCAGCGGCGTGACGTCACACCAGGGCGCGCGCCGGGAGCGTGATGACGGCACGCCGCCTGGGCTGTGCACTCCGGCGCGCAAGAGCCGCATCCTGACTGCGGCCAAATTACTCCGCGGAGCCTCTCCTCTGAAGCATCTAACTGTATCGGTCCGGCGGACGCACATACAAGTAGTCCGCCCACCGCTTGCCTCGCCAATGGTCCTAACCGCTAAGGGCCCATAGCTTAGCGACTGGTAGCGGCTTAGGACCCCAACGATCGGCGGCGGCGGCGGATAGCGGCGGCGCCGGGGACTAGTGGTAGTCCCATAAAGATTCAGACAGCAAATTGAGGATGGCAGTGGTGGTTCACAGGGAGAAACATACATTTAAAACAGCAAGCTATAGCACGTATATGTTAACATTTTGGGGGGTTTTTTAGATTTCTTTCTTCCTGAAACTGACTTTTTAATATTTTTATTAAAGATATTATCATCCAACATGCAATGTGTCATGTCTCATAAGTGCAAGGCTAACAACAATTTACTGTATATGGGTTTAGCCTTGTAAGAACTGCAGTTGTAATATTCTCAGAATAAATTGTATTGCTCACACTTGGATAGGCCATAATACTATAATCCACAGTACATACAGTGCAGAAAGCTGCTGCTTTATACTGTTTATTTTACTTTTGTGTCTGTATAAGCTCTTGCTGGTTTATCAGCAGCAGTACTTCAAATCGAGATTGTGGAAATGTATTGTCTATAGCAACAAATTATCCTGTGAGAGTTTAGCCTTGTGATAACCAAGCATGTTTGACCAGGCATAATTTACTGACATTTAGTAGATTTACGCTGTTGGTTATCAAAGTTATATTTTATATTATTTGTTTGCTTAAATATAAAGTAGAATTAGCATTTTGAAAAATAGATGGATGCCTAGAGAACATAAACTCTGAATATATGTTCAGAGCAACACGCTAGGAGCCAGAGCCAGCACAAGGTACTTTGGTGCCCTAGACAAATAACGCTAAGGCCATGTACACACGGCTTATTTTAACGTGGTTTTGGACGAGGTTTTCGGAGTGTTTCCTTGTCCAAAACGCTTCCAAAACGCCCCCAGGTCATTTAATTGATTCCTATGTAAAACCTTGTTGTAGTTCACACACGACGAGGTTTTTATGCGCTTCATTGGAAGCGCTGAAAAAGAAGTGTCATGTCAATACTTGAAGAATATTTTAGGTACGGCTTTTGGCGCCTTTTTGGCGGGTTTTTGTCCTGGCTATTAATTTGTATGGATGAAAACCTCGTCAGAAACCTTATCCAAAACTTCATCCAAAACCTCGCCAAAAACCTTGCCGATAAACGCCTCTAAAACCTCTTCTGTAGAAGCGTGTTTCAGGCGAGGAAACGCTCCGAAAACCTCGTCCAAAATAAGCCGTTTGAACATGGCCTAATGGGGTGACGCTTCCTCATGCAATGTTAGACAAAAAGGGGGCACGAGTTTAGTGCTAAACAGGAGAAAAAAAATCTGCTATTTGTGGTGCAGCTCTGCCTATCGCTGCAATATAACCACTTCCTGACAGCCGGTCAATATGGCTCTAAGTTTAAATCCTTTTAAACAGAAGGAAAGCGGCACTCACCAATCTTCTCTTTAGCGTTTTTATTCCTTTAAAACTTCAATGCATCGGACAGGGAAACAAACACACATGTGAAGGCCTACGGCCATTTCGCATACAATGATGCTTTCTCAAGGTCTTGTGTGTTTGTTTCCCTGTCCGATGCTATGAAGTTTTAAAGGAATAAAAACGCTAAAGAGAAGATTGGTGAGTGCCGCTTTCCTTCTGTTTAAAAGGATTATTGCTATGGGACTATTTTTTGACTCAAAAGCAGAGCACCACCCCTCTCTATGCTATATGTTGGCTAATTGACTCGGTGTACTGAGAAGGATTGTATGCTGCTTATGTTGGAGCAATGCTGCCGGATTGTTACTCTTTGAAATGGCTCTAAGTTTGTTTCTTCCTTGCCTTCCAAGAGCCATAACTTTTTTTTTTATATTTCCATCTACATAGACATGTGACGGCCTTTATTTTGCGGGACAAGATGTACTTTCTAACAGGGTCATTGACCGTACCATAGAATTTACTGAGAAACCAGAAAAAAAGTTCTAAGTGAAGTGAAATGTGAAAAAAAATACTTATGCTATGTTTGCAGGGGTTTTGTTTTACGGCATTCACTCTTCAGTATAAGTGATATGTTATCTCTATTCTGCAGGCTGATACGATTCTGGCAATACCAAATATGTAGGGTTATCATTATGTATTAGTACCATAAAAAAATCCAAACATTTAATATTTTTTAAATTTGTTCCGCAATGCTATTTTCTGCAAACAATAACTTTTTTGTACCTCTAGTTATGGACCTGAGTGAGGATGCATTTTTGTGGGCTGAATAGTACTTTTTATTGGTACAATTTTGGGATAGATGCAAGTTTTTGATCCCTTTTTATTCCAATTTCCAGGGGACGTGAAATGACCAAATAAAAAAAAAAACTGAAATGTGTCTTCTACGGTATTCAGTGTATGGGATGAATGATGTTATATTTTAATAGATCAAACTTATACGGATACAGCGATACCAATTATATGTAACTTTTTTATTTTTTTTTAATTGTAAAATGGCAAAAGTGGTGTGATTTGAACATTTAATATATATTTTTTCTATATAGTTTAAAACATTTATTTTTTTTGAGTCGGCCTAGTACAACCCTTTGCATTGCATAAACCAGTGATTTTCGACCAGTCGCGGAGAAAGTTCCCCAAACTATGGTGCGCCCTGTGTTTTGTTCAGGGCCGTTCCTAGGGGCGGGCAGGGCGTGCGGTCGCCCGGGGCGCCGAGGCTCCGCTCACCCGCGGGGGGCGCCGCGGCCGCCCTGCCCGCCCGGAGGAGCGCTCCTGACTCTGCGCGACTGTTTTATAACAGCCGCACAGAGCCCGCAGCTGCAGGGAGGAGGCGGGACGGATCGTTCCCGTCCTGACTCCTCCCCAGTATCAGCATCACAGGGGGCGCACAGCTCTCACCGCGCCCACTGTGACGCTGGGTCTCCTCGGCTGGCAGCTCTGCCGCCGATGAGACCCCTGGGAGCTGCGTGCAGCATAAGCAGCGTGATGACGTCACACTGCTTACACCACTCTGCAGCTCCCACTGCTGAGCAGCTCCGGACCGGGACGCGCGGACCCAGGTGAGTAATCTTTTGTTATTTAATAATTACTTACAGGGGCATCACTGGCTACAAGAGGGGCACACTGGCTACAATGGGGGCATCCTGGCTACAATGGGGGAATCCTGGCTACAAGGGGGGCATCCTGGCTACAAGAGGGCGTCCTGGCTACAAGAGGGGCACACTGGCTACAATGGGGACACACTGGCTACAATGGGGACACACTGGCTACAAGGGGGGCACACTGGCTACAAGGGGGGCACACTGGTTACAAAGGGGCATCCTGGCTACAAGGGGGCACACTGGCTACAATGGGGGCACACTGGCTACAATGGGGGCACACTGGCTATAATGGGGACATCACTGGCTATAATGGGGCATCACTGGCTACAGGGGGGCATCACTGGCTACAAGGGGGGCACACTGGCTACAGGGGGGGCATCACGGGCTACAATGGAGGCACATTGGTTACAGGGGTGGGCATCTCTGGCTAGAATCGATATTATTAACTATATGTATAATATGTACTGTTTTAGTGTCATTTTGTGCCATTTTGGTTGGTGGTGTGCCCCGGGATTTTTTAAGTGTAAAAAGTGTGCCACGGCTCAAAAAAGGTTGAAAATCACTGGCATAAACAATGCAGAAGGGTGAACAAAGATGGCAGTTCTACCACTAATGGTAAAACAGCAGACATAATGGCACTGGAAGCCTTCAAATAGCTTCTAGCTGCCATGTTAACTGATCGGCACCCCATGATCTAGCCGCAAGGTGTGCCGATCGGAGTAACAAATGGTTTCTCATTCATTTAGACACTACGGCCATGATTGCTGCGGCTTCTAAGGTTTTGAACAGCAGGGAATAGAGCCGTTTATTGTTGCTGATTTCCCTTGTATCTGTGCTTGGTATATTAAACCAGTTAAAGGAGTAATACAGCCCCCTGTTCATTAAGACCCAGCAGCTCCTGTAGTTACTAAACCTAAAGGCTTCCTGCTAAACTGCGTATACAGTACTCATTGAGCACCTAGTATACAGCGATCCAGAAGGTAGGAGAGGTAATACACCTTTCCTGTCTCCTCTTAAGGCCTCATTCACACGGCTTATTCTGGGACTGATTGGAGCCGTACTGCGTGCCGTATTTGCGCTGCAGTACTGCTCCAATCCGTCCCAGTAACTACGGTAATCCATCTCTTCTACCCGCTCGGCGAATCCGCCACGGGGGGAGAAAGTGACATGCACATTATTTACGGCGTGTACGCGCCGTGAATAATGAATGTCTATGGTGCCGGTGAATCCGTCCCCGCAATTACGTCGGCAATAAGCCGTGGGAACATTGCCTTAGAGAGCATGGCTGCTATTAACAAATCGCCTCCACTCCTGAGAACGTTCAGCTGCGGACTTGGTGAGAACCTTGAGGAAAGTATTTTGAGAGTCACTTGCAGATCACTCAGGCGTTAATAGTCTATGGGGGGTCAGCTTGTGACTCTTTCCTATCTAACATGGGGAAGCACCCTAGGCTGTTGCCTACTTCTGCCCACCCCTTGACTTGGACTTAGCAGAAGATAGCATACAATAGAGAAGCAAAGTGCTAAAATGCGTGGACCTGAATGCACATGTCCAACTGTTTATTGTTCCAGTACTTTTTGCACAACTTACAAATCTTTAATAAGGAGCTTAATGGCAAAGTTCCCAACAGGTGTTTGATCCCTGAATTACTCAATAAATTTAGGGGATCAATTTGAATTGAGATTTAAACATTCCTTCTCATACATAATACTGTCCATATTTTTACATCATGAGAGCAAGACAACACCTTAAAATTGATCAAGCAGGATGCTCTCAGACGGCCTCTGAGCTTAGAGTGTCATCAGTAGGTTGCAACGGAGATACAGAGAGACTGAAAGAGTCACAAAAAGGCAAAGAAGTAGATGTCCTTTGGTTACATCACACACTGATGAGCGCTTCAGTGTAAACAATGCCCTGCAGAACCGGATGATGAATCCACACAACTCCAGGCATGTTTAAGGGAGGTGAGAAGCACAATAATGTATTGTCAGACCATTCATAACCATTTACATCAGCGTAGTCTGCATGCTAGATGCTCGACAAAGGTACCTGACCACACCACCAGGCACAGGCATCATCATCTTGTATGGACCAGGGAGCATCTATACTTGACAAGGGACCAGTGGTCCTCAGTGCTGTTCAGTAATGAAAGACGATTCACTATGAGCAGAAAGGATGGCTTCCAACAATGCTGGAGACATCAAGGAGAGCGCTATGCATCAACCACTGTTGTCACCAGACGAGCTTTTGGTGGAGTTACAGTGTAGACAGGGTAGTCTAGTCAATACAGATTTGCTCTACGCTTTGTGAGTGGTACAGTGACAAGCCTCTACTACTTGAATAACATCATTAATCCAGTTATGTGCTCCTGCATGAACAACACTGGGCAAATTTTATCTTAATGGATGACAATGCTCCAGCTCATCGAGGTCGCAACATTGGGGAATGGTTGTTGGAGACTGGGGTACATCAAATTGAGTGGCCTTCACTGTCTCCAGATCTGAACCCCCTTAGAAAACCTGTGGGATCAGCTGAGTCACCTTTTAGAAGGTACCCCTGAACCTTATTGACCTGAGGGGCGCCCTTCTAGAACAGTGGGATACCATGCCTCATCTGTCAATAACTGGACTTGTGAACAGCATGAGATGTCATTGTCAAGCTGTAATTGATGCTTAAGGCCACATGAGACTGACATTTTGTGAAGGTCTATACCCCTCCACTGTTGTTGGTTCTGCTTCATTAAATTGTTTGAGATGAGAAAAATCAACATTGCAGGCTATGACTTAAATAGCCTACTTTCAGAATAAAATATCACTGTAGCGTGAAATTTGTACGTTTTCACCCAAGAGCCAAATATACATAACTTTTTGTGAGTTGTGTGTGTATATGTGATAAATATTTTTGTTGTTTTCTAATGTCACCAGAGGACAACAAGCTCAATCAAAGAAAATGCTCTCTGTATTATATACTCGGTGCTCAACCACTTCACTGTTTCATATGATAAAAGTAGTAGTAATTTACTACCTTAACCGCTTACTGGAGCCAGTTTTGACCTTCCTTACAAAGCCACGTTTTTAAAATCAGACGTGTCCAAAAAATCTTTGTTTATTTGTGAAAAATATCAAAATATCATGAACATTTGGAAAAAAGCAATTTTAAAAGTTCAAAAATGTTTGCATGTAAGACCACACAAAATAGTTTATAACTTGCATCTACCATATGCCTACTGTAGGTTGGCATAATTTTTTAAATTTTTTTTTACCACATTAGAGGGCTTAGAAATTTAGTAATCATTTTTCACATTTTCAAGAAAATTTTCAAAATAGATTTTTTAGGGACAGTTCTGACATGGCTTTGAGAGGCCTGTATGTTAGATGCCCCCATCTAAGAAACTAGACTGCTTAAAGTATTTAATAAAGCATCTAGGAAGTTTGTTACCCCCTTTAGGTATTTCACAGAAATGAAAGCAAAGTGGAGGTGAAATTTTAAAATTTCACTTTTTTTTGCAGATTTTCAATTTTTATCCATTATTCACTGGAACACGGTAGATGTGACCAGGTAAATGCAACTCATCATCAATTCCTCAGATTCTGCCATTTCAGAGATATCCCATTTGTGGCCCTAGTACGCTATTTGGCTCAACCACAAGCCCCAGAATAAGAGGAGCACCTACCGGACTCTGGGGTCTCATTTTCATTACGATTTTATTTAGGCGCCATTCCAGGTTTGCAGACACCTTGAGGCGCTAAAATGTAATAAACTCTTCTAAAAAGACACCATATTGGAAACTACACTCCTTAACCCCTTAACGACCGCCCGCCGACTTTAGACGTCGGCTGGTGCGGGTCGTTCGTCTGCAGCAACGTCTTTAGATGTCGCTGCAGAATTCGGAGTTTTGCGGTGCCCGGGGGCCGCAGCTGCGCTGGTAGAGCCCCAATCCCAGAGCATCTCCTGCGAGCACTGGGGAGCGGAGGAAACCTCCGCAAACCGGTGCTTTAACCCTTTGATTGAGGCGGTGCGGTCCCGCAGCGCAATCAAAGGGTTTCCCTGCTCTGTCGGGTGATAAGAACACCCGGTCACCCGACAGAGCTCAGGGAACGGCTGCACAGTCAGCCCTGGGGACCTAGAGTGGCCCCAGAGCTGTCTGTGTACTAAGCCAGTGACCAGGACACACTGTGTGGCGTCCTGATCACTGCCTGTGTCAGACTGACACAGATTATAATGTATTAGCATATATGAATATGCTAATACATTACTAAGTGGAAAAAAAATATAAAAAAATGTAAAACAGTTCTCCCTTCATGGGATTCAAAAAAAAGTAAAAAAAACAAACATTAAAAGTGTAAAAAAAGTATAATAAAAAAATAAAATAAAAATAATTTTTTTATAAAAAAACAATTGTGCATAAATTACATACACAAAAAAAAAAACTACACATATTAGGTATCCACACGACTGTGGTAACATTTAGAATTAATCTA
This sequence comes from Phyllomedusa bahiana, assembly GCA_025379985.1. Taxonomy (NCBI): domain Eukaryota; kingdom Metazoa; phylum Chordata; class Amphibia; order Anura; family Hylidae; genus Phyllomedusa; species Phyllomedusa bahiana. The sequence goes on along the minus strand of JAODAL010005884.1, from coordinate 104,505 downwards.
ACAAGTTATTAAGTGTGAAAAGTGAATGGTGTAAAAAAATAAATAAATAAATACAATTTTTTAAAAATAAAAAAATACTGCAATTATTTATAAGTGAACTTAAACTATTCCCTCATAAAGTACAACTTGTTTCGAATAAAACGAGGCCTCATACAACTGCGTCATTGAAAAAATAAAAAAGTTACAACTGTTAAAACGCAAGGAGGCAAAAACTAAAAAAAATTTCTGGTCATTAACTACTTTTCAGGCGTTCGGCTTAAGGGGTTAAGGAATATGTCCAGAGGTGCAGTGAGTATATCGACCCCACAGGTGTTTTACAAATTTTGTTAGGGTTATTTTTTCCAACAATCTGCAATTGTAGCTGAAAATGTTTAATTTTTGCATGGAATCCTGGAAAAAAAGCATCCCAAATTGTGTTGTGCAATGTCTTCCAAGTTCGGCAATACCCTACATGTGGGTGTAAACTGTGGTTTGGACGCATGGCAAGGCATACAAGGGAGGGAGCGCTATTTGGATTTTGGAAAGCAGATTTTGGTGGGGCCATGTCGCTTTTGCAAAGCCCCCAAAGTACCAGAACAGGTGAAACTTTTCAGAAGTTGCCCATTTTGGATTCAACACCACTCATGGATCTCATCTAGGGGTGTATTGTGCATTTTGGGTACACAGGTATTCCAAAGTCTTTTTAGCATTGGGCCATGAAAATGGGAAAAAACTTAGTCCCGCCATTGGTTTTGGGGCTTCTTTTTTACAGTGTTCGCCGTACGGGAAAATTGACAGGATAACTTTACTATGTGGTTTAGTACAATTGCAGTGATATATATTTTATACAGTTTTTATGTTTTATTACTTTTACACAATAGAAATGCGTTTCTAAAAAAAAATTCTGTTGTCATAGTCTGACAGCCATAACTTTTTTATTTTTCTGTATATGGAGCTGATTATGGGCCTGTTTTTTGCAGGATGAGTTGAGGTTTTTATTGGTACCATTATAGGGTGCATATGACGCTTTGATCACTTTTTATTAAGGTTTTTGTGAGGCATTTTAAACAAAATACAGCAATCCTGGTAGTGTTTTTTCATTTTTTTACAGCGGTCACTGTGCGGTATAAATGACTTGCTAGCTTTACTCAGCAGGTCAGTACGATTACAGTGATACGCAATTTGTATTTTTTTTATGTTTTATTGCTTTTACACAATAAAAAAAACTTTTATTCAAAAAGGAAAACACATTTTTGCATCGCCATAGTCTGAGAGCCATAACTTTTTATTTTTCTGTGTAGAGTGTTTTATAGCAGCTTGTTTTTTGCGGGATAAGTTGACGTTTTTATTGGTATCATTTTTGGGGAGACAAGGCTTTTTGATCTCTTAAATCCGTTGGAAGGCAGGGTGAAAAAAATACTGAAATCCTAGTAGTGTTTTTTATTTTTAACAGTGCTCACCGTGCAGTATCCGTGACAAATTAGTTTTAATCCCTGGGTCAAGATGATTATGGCGATACCCAATTTATATAGTTTTGTATGTGGAAGCACTTTTTTTTTTTAAAAAAAAGTTTGTTTTTATTGTGTAAAACAATATTTATGCATCGCTGTCTTCTGATAGCCATAACTTTTTTATTTTTCCTTATACAGAGATGTGTGAGCGGGATCAACTGATGTTTTAATTGGCACTACTTTCGTGTTTACATGAGTTTTTGACTACTTTTTATTCCTTTTTTTTATACAGCGTTTACCATGTGGTTTAATTAACATGACATATTTATAGGGTGGGTCGTTGAGCATGCGGCGATACCAAAAATGTTTTTGATCTTTTTTGGGGCAATTGGCGTTTGTAAAGGGGAAAAGGGCAGTTTACATGTTTTTATATTATTTTTTCATGTTTTGTGTTTTACTTTTTTCACTTTTTTCACTTCTCCTCATAGGGGATTGGTAACCTCTATACTGGTCTCCATGGCGACTGTCAATCACCATGCCCACAATGCATTGCGGGCATGGTGACGTCACCAGACGGCTCGGATGCTTCAGTAAAGCATCTGGGCTGCCGGGTAAGTGGACCAGTAGCGGCGCAGAGTGCCGTTACTGCGCCGATCGCACACAGGAGGAGCTCACTGCAACTTCATTATCGCGACCATGTTAGGTTATGATAGCAAAGGGTTAATCACCCACGGCCGCAGCTCACTCTAGCCGTAGGTGATGTGGCATGATGCCAGCAGTAATCTATTGCTGGTCCCATGCCGCGATCTTGCGAGCTCCACTTGCAAGTTCACAAGATCGCCATGGCGTACCCATACGTCGAGTTGCGGGAACCCCTACCCGACCTTGACGTATGGGTGCGTCAAATGTCGGTGAGGGCTTAATTAGGATATAAATGCCTACTATTAGTACTTTTATTGAGTATTAATAGATTAATGCACTTGGCTGCAGCGGTATTAGGACATTGTTTGGAAAATTAAAACCTTATCCTACTTATAGCAATACACCCCTTTATGTTGATGTCAAGTATTGACAGATGATAGGAATGACAGATTTGTCAACAGCATATTGTTGGTGGCCTCCAGGTAGCAATTGTCAATTCTGTTTCTAAATGAAGTGAAAAAAAAATTTGTCTTTTTTTTAAAACATCTTGCGTAACAGAACTCTACATTTCACGCTATTCTTTTTTATATGTTTTAGTAAACTGTTGCTTGTATACTTTTCCTTCTTTCTAAACCTTAGTAAGATTTGATGCTTTTGTTACCAGGCATAATATTGGCTTTCCAATAGTGGAGTGTACAGCAGATGGGAAATTCACCATATCAAAGCCTCGGGAAACTGGAGGACTTATCTCTTTTGGCACTGTTGCTGAGCAATTAGTTTATGAAATTGGTGATCCTGAGCATTATATTCTTCCAGATGTATCCTGCGATTTCTCCAATGTCTCCATAAGTGAACTTCAAGGTATGTGTATATATAGATATAGTGGAACTATATAAATCCCAGAATGACTCCCTAACAATATTTGTATGATTTGGGAACAGTATGTTGTTATATAAAAGAATTGCTTGTTTAATTGTCAACATTTTGAAAGAATGTTAGGATAAGCAAAATGACCTTCACTGCATGTTTCATGTAAACCATAAACTGGACAAAATAATTATAATTCACCAGTGATAAAAGCAGTAAATAGCAAGGGGGCGTGGATTGACATGGCCGAATGAGGAAGCTGGTCTGTGAGCTCCCAGCCGAAAATCTGAGCATCCACTTCCATCAGCTCGCTTATCATGGGGAAGACCTCTAAGAAAGGAAAGACAGTTCCCACTAACCCCCTGGACGCCTCTCAGGGGCACATTGAGACATACTTCGGCCGTTACTCGGCCTTAATGGAGCAGGACGACGTGGCTGACAAGGCCTCCCAAGATGGCCGCCGAGCCCCTTCAGTGCCTGGCGTGGAGAAGGACACTGGGGACTTACCTTGTACGCCGTCCACGCGTTCAGGCCCCCGGAGGGGGAATTCACAACCCAACGCTGCACTCTCGTCTGAGGCACAAGCCTCGATGTCCTCAGCAGCCTGCCCCTCTCAGCACGATGCCCGGGATTCTGCCAATAAAGCCACGGGACGGGATGCGGCTCGAGTCCCTGCCGCTGCCGCCGCGGGACGGGACGTGACCCGAACGATGGCCGCTGAGGTCGCGGGACTGGAGGCGGCTCGTGTACCTGCCGCTGTTGCCGTGGGACGGGAAACGGCCCGGACATCCGCCTCTGTTGCCGCAGGACGGGAGGGAGCTCTGATACCCGCCACTGCCACCGCGGGACAGTGCACGGCCCGAACGCCCGCCGCCGATGCCGCAAGATGGGACACGGCCCGTGCCGCTGCTGCTGACGTCGTAGGACAGGAGACGGGCCCGGCGGGTACCGCTGCGGCCGTGGGATGGGACGCAGTGCGCACGTCTGACGGACCTGACTCGCGGCCTCTCCCTGCGGTTGCTGGAGCCGCGGCGACATCCTCTCCACCGGTCCCGGACGGAGCACCAGCAGCTGTGTCGGGAGGTGCGGCTTCCAGTCTCCTGCGGCTGACATCCTCCTCTGCCGCACCTGGGGTCGCAATGCAGGAGCACCCCTCTGCTTGGACAGGACTGCAGGTACCTGACCCTTCTGGAGCACCCTCTCCACATGGCCCCTCTGCTGCTGGCCCCCCCAGTTATAGCCCGGTAGACTCCCAGGGCATGGCCTCTCCCCAGGACTATGTGTCTCAAGGCCCCACTACCTCCCCCAGCGTATGATGGGCTTAGGGGCTACAGGGCGTACGGGTCCCACCCAGCTGCAGGTCCTATCCACGGCTTCATCTACAGGGCATACCCCGGAGGGGATGGGGCTGCGGGATGTGGGGTCAGGGAGAGACTCGAAGTGTGTTGTCTCACCCTCACACTCAGTTTTGGACTGGTCCGCCCCGGCCTTCCAGCCCCACCGAGGCCCTCAGCATTCCTCTTGCCCAGTACTGATTGGACCCTCACCAGCATGGTCCACTGGGTCCTCTTAGGGTGACCTCTCGCATCAGGGCCCCCCTGGGTGCTCACAGGAAGCGCTCCATGCGCCCTCTCAGGCAGGTAGTGCCTCTGCCCTGTGCTCTCCAGTCTGAGCTCTTTACATGCCTGGCGCCCTCTCAACACCTGAGGATAGCCCACAGTGCAGTCTGGACGACTCTCCACCAATTCTTGCGGGCCAGCCCTACTCACCTCTCATGCCGCCTCTCAGGGCTCCTGATGCCCACCAGATGTGGCAAGCACCAACTGTGACATCCTCAGCCGTCCACAACAGTACCCCTATCACGATTGCCGACCTTCAACGTCTCATCCAAGACCTTCTCACCAAACAGGATATTTCCCTCATGGCGAAACAACTTCTGGCGGACTGTAGGAAGGATTTAGATCAATCCCGATCTGTCTATCGTGTCTACAAGAGTGGACTGTTTGCAACAATCACAAGATTCCTCTTCGGAACAGTACGACAACACTCCTCACAATTATTTGCCCTCCAGCAACATCTGGACGATGTCGAGAATAGAGGGAGGAGAAACAACGTCGGGATCAGGGGCCTTCCGGAGTCCATCCCCTCTTCTGATTTGTACTCCACTGTCTCCAATATCTTCAACGACATCCTTGACCGAGCACCCACTATGTTCATTGAGCTGGACAGAGTCCATAGAGCATTGCGTTCACCTAGCACTGATGTGAAACACCCACGGGATGTTATTTGCCGCGTACACTTCTATGTTCTTAAAGAAGAAATCATGCAAAAGGCCCGTAGGCGACGGTCTTTGACCTACCAAGATCAACCCATACAAATTTTCCCAGACCTCTCACGTCATACCCTGGCGCAACGGGCTATGCTCAAACCTAGTCTCTCTGTGTTGCGTGCAAGAAATGTACCCTATAGTTGGGGCTTCCCTTTCGCTCTCATTGTATGACAGGATGACCGCATTCATACTCTGCGTTCTCCCGAAGATGTCCCAACGTTTCTACAGGACTTGCGGATTTCAAATATTTCCCTGCCTGACTGGCCCTCTATTGCCTTCCCCAGGGGAGGGAGTGGCGGTCCCTCGAACCCAGCTCAGATTTCACGCGGGGATGATCCGGGACTCCCACCACGAAAGCCCCGTTCTAAGTGTTCACGCTCAGTGAAATCATATTTGGTCTCCTGGTTAATCCCCCTTAGTTTTAATGTCTAAGGGTCATTGCTTATTTACAATTGTCTTCCCCATTGGATACATCCGTGGTTCATATTATGTTTACTTTGACGTATTCATGTGTTCCTTCAGTTAATGTTTAGGATGCTCATACATAAATATTGGTCAGCATTATCCGGGAGCTACTTCCCATTATGCATGTTTTCCTTATCCCCCAAGTAGGGCTAGGAATTCCTTATGGCCGGTGTCTGGCCCCTTGGTTTTCCTATATTTTTAGGAGTTCTTGTAGTGGTTTTTGCAGGGGCACAATACTCCTTTCTTTTCCCCTGCTGTTGTTGGTTGTCTTTCTTTTTTTCTTCTCCCTTTTTCCTTCATTTTTCCCTCCCTATCGTGGCCAGGCGCAAGAGGCGGGCACACCGCATTACCGTGCCCCCTTGCTGTTTAAATGGCGGATCTTAAAATAGTGTCCTTCAACGCCAAAGGTCTGAACATTCCTCAGAAGCGAGCGCAAATTCTCTACCATTTCCATCGTCAAAAGGTGCAGATTGTATGTCTTCAGAAGACACACTTTAAAGTAGATCATGCCCCTATAATTAAAGATCGATACTTCCCCCATTGGCATTTTGCCAATCCCCACTCTAAGTAAAGGGGGGTTCCCAATCGCTGTCCAAAAGCCCCTCTCACTCCATAATTGATTGCATCCCTGATGTTGAAGCCAGAAAAACCTGATCTTGATTTTAAAATCGCTGGTCATATTTTTACATTTTAAAAATGTTTTTTCTCCTAATCATTTTGAAATTGGGCTTTTTTTTTTAAAAGGAAATTAGATAAAAAACTGAATTCCTACACGGGGGAGGGCCCCTCTTTTGCGGGGACTTTAACCTCACTCTTGACCCCATGGAAAAACCCCACCAAAGCGCTCCCCCCCCTATTTTCGAAAAACGGCTATCAAGATTTCAAAAAAGCCCTGTTTCAATTCACCCTCCGGGATTTTTTGGGGGGCTTCAACATCCTTCAGATAGGGTTTATAGTTTTTTTTCCTCTCCCCATAATACGTTTAGTCGTATTGACATATTCTACTTCAACGGGTGTCCTCCCTTGGTTTACTCCTCCCCCCATGGGAGGTACTCTGGTCAGACCCTGCACCCGTTTAAAGGGCACTCTTTTTGTCTCCCATTTCTCTCTGCTCAAGCTGAACCGGAGGCTTAATGAATCTTTATTGTTGGGTCCTGCCTGCCTTTTGAGCTTCAGGGGGGTACTGAAAAAACTTCTTTTTTGAACCATGCGAGAGACCAACATCCCCAATAATTAAATGTGAAGCCTTTTAAAAGCGTTTTGGTTTAGGCGTGCTTATTAAAAAGGCCCGTGCCTTTTAAAAAAAGCCGTTTAAAACCCGCCACGCCAAAGTTTGCAAAAGGTAGCCCCCATTGGGAAAATTTCCAAAAAACAAAACCCTGTCCCCGGGGTGTGTTGCAGGGCCTACTCATGGCCAGGGGGTTGAGGTTTTGTAGACTCTTTGAGGGGGCCCCTTGGGGGAAACTCCTGCAGGTCTGTCTAGCAGGTTCTATGATTTGGGGAAAAAGAGTGGCCCCCCTTTCCCAGACGGGGTTAAAAAGGGATAGAAATTTCACAATCCCTTTTTCCAGTATTTTAAAAATACACACGGACTTTGGGGCCCCCACCACAGATCTGATTGCTAAAGAATTTCCCCTCCTACACTCCAATTTATACAACCTCCCTGCGGGCCCGCCTCCCTTTCCCCTCCATTGAAATTGAAAACCTCCCTTCCTTTCTCAGCTCTACGGGTGAGGAGGGAAAACTTCTGGAGGAACAGTTCTCGGGAGAGGAATTGGATGCAGTTATCAAAGAACCCCTGGGGGGAAGAGCCCGGGCCAGACGTTTTACTGGTAAATTTTTTAAAACTTGCTCCTCTCCCTACCCCCCATTCTTTTAGAGCATTTAACAATGTCTCCTCCTCCTCCCTTTCCACAGGACCCCACCCTTGCGCATATTACATTTTTTACCCAAGGTAGAAAAAAGACCCGCAGGCCTGCGGGGCTACAGGCCTATTTCTCTCCTCAATGTAGATCTCAAGACTATCCCAACTCCTACCCAATCGTCTTAATCCTCACCTCCCTGCTCTGATTATCCAATCAGGTAGGTTTGTCCCGGGTAGGGAAAGGCGGGGAAAATAATACCTTAAAGCCCTTTGGATTCACCCATTTTTCTCATTCGAGGGGGGAGCCCTTGAGATCCTGTCACTGGATGCTGAAAAAAATTTGACAGGATCTTTTGGGGACTCCCTGTCAGAAACCCTTAAACACAGGCTTAGATCCCTTTTTACCCCAGGATTTTACGCTCTATCTAAACCTTCGGGAGGGTGAAGATTAATGGCTCCTTGTCTGAAGCCTTTGATATACGCAATGGGGATAGACAAGGGTGCCCCCTGTCCCCACTGTTGTATGTTTTTATCATGGAACATTTGATGGTGTATCGGGGGCAACCGGACATCAAGGGATACGAAATTTGGGAGAGGGGTTTAAGGTTGGCTTTTTCTGATGACTTGCTCATTTACTTAACGGTCCCTTTTTTCTCTCTTTTTCCCTGATAGGGAACTGGCCCTTTTTTTGCTCATGGTTTCCCAAATTTAAAATTTAACTTTTCTAAACTGAACCCTTGAATATTTCCCTTTTCCCCAAATTTAGTCAGGAAATCAAATCAAATTTTCCCCTTTTTGGGGCCGGGGAGGGAATTCTTTCTGGAACCAAAACCCCGGGGATTTATCACAGTCTTTGCTTCCAATTTTTCGCCCTTACTTGCCCGATGCCCGATTAGGGGGGGGGGGCTGGAATGGGAAAGACTTCTCGTGGTTTGAGAGAATGACGAAAAGATACGATTTTCGAAGCTTTTATATTTTTCCCAGAGTCCCGATCCCCCTCCCCCTCTTCCTTTTTGGGGCCGGTCAAGCAGTGCATCTCGAATTCATATGGCTTTCCCCCGCCCCCGAAATAAGGGGGAGAGTGTGCCGGGGCCTAAGGGGAAGGGGGAAGGGTTTGCCCGATTGTAAACTTTACTATTTGGAGCCCCAATGCGGGTTTCTTGATCTGATACATACCCCTCAAGAAGTGTGGGTTTCCCATTGCGCAGACCATTTACCGAGGTTTTTTGATTTCCCCTCCCTTGGTTTCATTTCCCCACACCCGATGGGTTTAACCCTTACCCTTCAGTGCTCTCCACATTGAACTTGCAAAACCCAAACCCTAGAATCTTTTTGGACCGAATCCCCTTTTTGCCAATCCCCGACAACCCATTTTCCCCCCCAGGTCACTCTAGTAGCTCTTTCCTGGGAAAACTCTAGGTTTTTTATCCCATTTGGCTACGCAACCTAGACAGGGGTCCTTACTCCCATGGGGGGAAATATTGTACGGGCCCCGTCCGTTAGTAGACATCCCTTTGATATTACAAATCCCGGGGGCTTCTTTAAAATTCCAAGTTTCGAAAAAAGATATATGCAGACCCCTTAATTCCTTCAAGAGGCTTTGCATTGCCTCTGCACTACCGCGACATCTGATTTCCTTGCTATACCAGTGGCTTCTGCTGCCTGGCTCTCAAACGCTTCCTCATTATTGTGCAGCATGGGAAAAGGAACTTCAGAAAACTTTTTCTGTTGAGCAGTGGAAGAAGTGTTTCTTTCTCACTCACAAGGCGGTAATAGCTTATAAGGCCCAGGAGACGAGTTTCAAAGTGCTGTCTAGATGGTATAGGGTACCAGCCTTACTTCACAAATGGTACCCGAGCGTCCCTGATACGTGTTGGAGGTGTCTTCGGGAGGTCGGTACTATGAGTCATATTTGGTGGGGGTGCCAAAACCTGCGGGGCTTCTGGGAGAAGGTTCTCCGGGCCATTAGGGACTGCACTGGGACACTTGTCCCAGATTCTCCAGAGGCCACTCTTCTGTTTATGTTCTGTCACTCACAGTCCTCCTATAAGATGTCCCTTACAAGACACCTTTTGCAAGCGGCGAAGACGGTGATCCCACGCCACTGGCGGCAAACCGTTTCTCCTTCCATAACGTATGGAGGAACTGATTGTACACACCCCCGAGGATGCAATACAAGTTTCTCGGACATGGGCTCCTTGGCTTACTTACCAAGCCACTCCAGAGTTTCAGGGCTTAGGGGGATGTTAGTTACCGTACACCTTCTCTGACCTTTGGTGTTTGAAGCCTTTGTTTCCCATTGGGGTTCTTGGAATCCTTCTCTCTTGTGCTGCCATTGCGCCCGGCCGCGCGCATACCCTTCCCCCTCTCCTTTCTTTGCTATTTTTTCTTCTTGTTTGTTTTTTTTTTTATTATTTTGCTATTCTCCTATCCTGACTCAGGGTATCATTGACATATCGAGACCGGGATGTCCAGGTCTCCACTGTTGCACTGACTACACCCCTCATTAGGTTAGGGCCAGGTTAGGTTGGTCATTGTTTTTTTTGCTTAGGAAGGCTTATGCCTGGTTCTCTTTTTGATGTACACCTTCATTGTTCGCGTTTCAATCTGTACTTCCTTTGCTTCCAGATGCAAATGTTTTTCTTTGCTTCATGATGTTAAGAAAATTTTTGGAAAAGCTTTAATAAAAATCTATTATTGGAAAAGCAGTAAATAGCTGCAATTAAGATTCTGAATTTTACTTAATGCCCTAACTAACCAGTTGACCCCTTAAAGCCTTAATGGCGAGCAACATTTTTTAATTTCTGCTTCCTTGCGTTTCAAATTTTTTATTTTTTTTTATGATAGAGTTGTGCAAGGACTTGTTTTATGCAGGAGAAGTTAACTTTTTGGTGGTATAGTTTGAGTTTACAAATAAATTACCTCTGAGTTTACACCATTCATGTATCACACTACATAACCTGTTAGATTAATTCTACAGGTTATTACAGTTGTGAGGATACCTAATATGTGTAGGGTTTTTGTGTAATGTAGGCACAATCATTTTTTATTAAATATTTTTATTTTTTCTAAACTTTTTCATGAAGGAATAACTATTTTACACTTTGTAATGTATTAGCATAGTATGCAATTAGATTACACTGTGTCAGTTTAACACAAGCTGCAGTCAGGGTGGCACACAGTGTGTCCTGACCTCAGGCTTGCTCTACAGACAGCCCTGGGACTACTCTAGGTCCCCAGGGCTGACTGTACAGATATTCCCCGTGCTCCATTGAGTCAAAAGGGGTCCCAATGACCCGATGGAGAAAATGAATGCCCTTTGATTATGCTGCCATCACGGACTGCAACAATTAAAGGGTTAAGTGCCAGGATCGGTGGCTTCCTCCACTCCGTGGCGTTCAGAGACTGCTCCAGAAACAGAGCTGTTGACTACAGCTCCGTTCCTAGCGCAGACACAGTGCTGTGAGGCTCAAAACTCCTCTTTCTGCAGCAACATCTAAAGCGCCAAAATATTCTGCAACACTTATGTGTTTTTTTTTCTGTTTTTTTGGGGGGTTTGCTCTCAGATGGAAGGAAACACCATATTGATGTTAGAACCTGTCTGTAAACTGATACATTGGAGAAATGCTTAAGATAAAGAGTCTTCATCCCTGGAGTAATCTCTAATAGAAATTACTAATAGAGAGAGGAGCAAAGATGGGGAGAGAAGAGGTAGAGGGGAATCCAGTCACTTCTGCGCTGCTATCTGTAGTTAGTAAGACTTCTTTCTCAAACTATATCACAGTAGACCGAATTATTGTTAATAAAATAAATGGAAAGACTCTGCATAAAAACTTTTGTTTTTATATGGTCGATACCTCCATTGGAATTCATGTGGTTCACAAACAGGCTGGGGAAGATCAGAGGTTGAGATGTGAACATACTAGCCTATACTTGACCTCCAATATATCTGTGCTTTATCTCATTCACTTTCATTATTTATGACACTTCAGTTATATTTAAGAAACTCGCAATTTCTTTGAAACTACTTGCACTCTTGTAAGTATGCATATAGTGATTTGTGTATTACCATCTGAAGGATGAATACTAGTTTTAAAATCGCAGGCAGATTGGGAATGTAAATGATTACCAAATGATGTATATTCTATTGACAAATAGACACAAACCTATTTTTCAGTGTTGATGTGTAGAAATGTATTTTAACCTCCCAATGAACTTTTACCTTAACAAAAACTTAATATAACATGGTTGAACTTTATGTGAACTTCCCTGTGAACTTTTTAGTAAAAGTTCTCTGGAGCGGATGGTGAAAATTTAAGATTCCTTATACATTTTAGACTCTAGTGCTTTGACACGCACTACAGAAGCAGATTGGAAGTTTATATCTTTCATTTGTCATTCATTATTTTTTTAATTGAAGTTATCTGTACTGTACATACTTCCTCTGGACATTGTATGAACTGAAATTGAACTTTTCTGGCTATGTTTTTCATCTGTTTTATTAACCCAAAATTACCACAAAGGTAAAATCTTACCTTGACCAATGTCATGCAGCAGTAAGAGTACAGTATTGACTGGAAGGCTTTTAGCTATGCAGATTGAAAAAGTTATACTTCTGTTTTCTGTATCGCCAATATTGCACCAGAAAGCAAAAATAAACATTTGAGATTTGATTTATATGCATAGCAACCGCTTTAGGTAATATGTGGAGTAGCTACCGAGCCACGTGTCTTGCATTTGGGACCCCTGCACTGGAGACCACCGTTATTGATAAGATAATGTGGTACGATACACATAAACGCAAATATATACATGTATACCCAAAAAGGTGCAAAACCATTCAGTATGAAATATTAAACAGAATACAGCATGTGACAATATGTGAAATTATACATAAAGTAAAATGAAATTATGCAATGGCTTATACTTTATTCTCTTAGAAACAGAAAGATCTCTCATGTTAATTTAATTCTAATAATAACCAATGGTTGACCCTTGATGAAGCCCACCGAGGCGATACGTGTGAGGTACTTCTGCTCTCTCTACCAGCTATACATCCGTAAATATACTTTTTTGTTTGAGTGATTTCTCATCATTTTTATTATTTAACTTCTGTTTGGTCGTATCTTGACGTAATAATTAATAGTTAAGGGCATCACACGGTTATTCTAATCTTTTTGCAGGTAATTGGGGATAAAATCCACTAACAGACAGTTATTACTTTGTTTAATTGAACCGCACACACACATTTATAATGCAAAATGATTCTTGTTAAAAAATAAATTCAATTCCATGCATTTCCCAAAAAAGTTTTCTTAAAACAAATTTAAAATTAGCTGACAGAGAATTGCAGTTTCCGGTTCCAATTAACCTTTCCTTCTAGAAATTCACAATAATATTAATATGATGTACTGTTGCAGAAAAGTTTGTTGCCTGTGAAATGGAGTCTTCCCAAGCCTTTTCCCAAACTGGGCTGCGGCCTTTTCTTCACCTACTTTACCTTTCTACAATGTATTTCTGAAAAGATTACTTAATTGGGACAAAACTTCAATTTCGTCATTGTTTGTTAAAATTTTTTTGGAGCCTGTGAATTGATTATAAAGTAACTCTTTTGCATCACATGTTGTGTGCGGTCAATCAACATATAGCTGGTCGTATCTTGACGTCACTTATCTATTATAGCATAGTCTAAGGGTATGTTCACACGGCGTTTTTCAGATACATTTTTGAATCCGCTTTTTGGATCCAAAAACGCATCTAACAATGTACAGTGTGATTTACATTAGTTTCAATGTAAAACACACATTGCCGTTCAGAAAATTGATTAATTTGAATGACAGTTTATTATTCCGATTAAAAGATCTTATCATTATAATCATATGATTGCCGTTGTTTTCTACAAGACAATGGAAATTCCAGATAATCCATGCAATTTATCAGACCTAAAAAGTTGCAACAAGTGATACTTATAAGATACAAAATATGATAAAAATTTAAGCTGACAAAGAGCAGGGTATTTTGCCCAGGAATTATGTTCCTGTGAGTTCACAGCTTAACATGTGCGGCATTCTTAGGGGACATTCACACAGTATATTATTTATGCCATGTACTGTTGCAGTAAACATGTTTGTTGCGCTGTTGAAATGATGTGCTTGCAAGCGCGTTGTTTCAACATGAAAATGGCGTGCAATGGCCTGAAACAGATTTCTGTCTCCTATACTTTACCCTTTTACGGCAAGTATATATCTGAAAGAATTAACATTAATTATTTTCAGGTGTGTACAAAACTACGAGAGTAAAATACGTGTTATATGATTGGCGTAGTGTATTTTACATTTTAGTCTGAGTAGTATATTGTACTTTGTTTTGGGCGTAATTCAGCACATATTTCGATGCAAAATATGCTCAAAAATAGGTGCCAAAATAAACCGTGTAAACATACTGTTATGCTCATGGCTGTAGGCTGGTAGTTTTGCTTTAGCTTTTTTTCCATCATATTTCACTTTGCTTCTTATTTCATTGTATGGTGTGGAATTTATAGTATTTTTTTTTTATAGAACTGGGTATACGATTTACAGTATTTGGATACTTATATATGTGTTTTTTGCAATCATGTTGGGCATCTGTTTTCTACCTCCCTTATTTTTTATTGTTTTGCTTTACCACTTGTAATTTTCTCAGTGGTTTTGACTGTATTGCTTGGCGGGATTTTTTCTCCTCTTTTTAGATGTTTTTATTGTTGTATGTTGTAATTTCAATAAAGATTTGGATTTATATAATTTTGTTATTTTTTGTTATTTTGGTAGTGCACTAAATATTGTGCAAATTTGTGCATCTTTTTTACTTCCTTTTTTTCTTGAGTTGATCAATGAGGTTACTAGGTTAACGTCTCCTAGTAGCCCCATGTATTAGCAAATCTTTTGTTGATTCACAAGTTTATGTGACCTTGTGCATCCAGTTTATAGTTTGGATAATATCCAGGTAAATATTCATTTTCACTTTTTTAAAGCATTAATCTTCTGCATGGTATTTTTATAAACAGTTGAAACCAAAAGTTTACTCCTATTACCCCATGATCATGCTTTTTGCTGATTCACAGGTGTTATGTACTTGGTGACTTCCAGTTTATAGTTCTATTACCAGTAAATATTTAATTTTCCTTTTTTAAATGCAAATTTATGTACTGCAGAATTTTATAACAGTTGAACTTTCCTCAAATACCATTACATATGCGTTTTTCCACTTCTGCTGATCAGGTAGCTTTCCCATTTGTGTCTGAGTTAGCAAACGTTTGTTTATCTGCCAAAGCCTTCATCAAAGTCTATGTTTAGGCATTTATCTTGAAAGTCCAGTTCATACTTCCTAGTTCGTAGCATTGCCCTTAAATTGTTGAATTGGATCAAAGTTTTGGATATCCCTCCAAACTTCTCACAAGTTGTAGGAATTTTGATCCATTCCTCCTCACAGAACTGGTGTAGCTGAGCCATGTTTGTGGATCACCTTGCTCATACCTGCCTTTTCAGCTTTGCCCATAAATTTTAGGATTGAGATCAGGGCTTTATGATGGCCACTCCAAAACTTGACTTGGTTATCCTTAAGCCACTTTGTTACCGATGTTTTATTTGTATTTTTGTTTATGTTTTGTCTGTTTTCCCGTGACCTGTGTCTGAATAAAGTTGGCCGAGGCCAGTTGAAAGAGAAGCCTTTTGTCGTAATGACATATGTCAGTGTGAGCTAGATCCCCTGAGCTAAAAGTGACCCCCAAGCCGGTCTAAGATGGCGGCCAAACAATAGTGAACGCTCACAGTATATATACTTTTATTACATGGGAGCTTTTTTGTTTGTCTGCAAACACAGATTCTCATGTACTGTATACACTATGAATACTATGTTACTATAGTCAAAGAAGTGCATGTTTTCATTTGTCATCCAAATTAATTGATATTGGTACATTTGTACACTAGTGCTTTGGTACTACAGGTGATAAACCAAGTCATGTGACTCTGTAAAGCATTAAAGATCTATCGATACTTTGGGCTACTAGGAAACAATAGGCTTAGTAGCCTTATTGGTTAACACAGCCACAATAACCTAAATTCCGGGCAAAATAGACTCCTCTTTTATTAGATTAGCTTTTTATCATAATTGTTTTTTATTTACATCAGTTGTTTAAAAATTTTAGGTCTTATTCATTACATGAATCGTCCTAGAATCTTTGTTGAATTGGGAGAAACAGCAGAGAATCATATTAATATAATGATAAGATGTTTGAATGAGTGGTTTCCATTGGTAATACAACTAGTATGAGAAATGTACTTATTTTAGCCTATTTATTAAATGCTAGTTTACATTGCTTCATTTCATACTACTTTGCATATGTTTTCTTATATCATCTTATGTTTAACCTTGCCTGTTTCAAATTGAGGGTTTAAAATTTTTTTTGTGTGTATATATATATATATATATATATATATATATATATATATATATATATATATATATATAATGAAGGAATATATATAGTGAAGGAGGGACTTTAGGTCGCAGGTTTCTGTCTCAGGATTGGTTGCAGCAGAAGATCTGCCACATGTGTGCCACCGAGGTGCCTGGTATCAGTGGGGGAAGCCTGCAGTTTGGGGTCAGTAAGGCTAAGTTGCTGACACTTGGAGTTGCCAGTACAGTTAATATGGGCTGGCTTTCTTGGAACGGCTGTATTTATTCAGTACACCAGGGGGGTGTGCTTGCTACCTGGAGAGTGGAGCAGCAACAAAGCACAAGAGAGGGCTCTTCTACTTTGCGCTCCCCCAGGCTTGAGGGAAGTCAGAACCAGGAGGTCTGGTATAAGTTTGGTTTTTTGGCACTAGGTGATAGACTGAGGCCACAGGTTTAGAGATGGACGTTACATGTTTAGTGAGTGGCTAGACAGCCAAGGAGTTTGTTTATATTGTGTGCAAGTGTGCTGTCATATGTTGACGATTAAAGCTGACTGAGGTCAGTTCTAAAAAGAAGCTGTGTGTTGGAGTGACGTCCTTACGGGATGCCATAACTGTCTTAGGGCTTGTTCACACGACGTATTTGATCCGTTTGAGGAGTGAAAAGCGCATCCGTAAAGCGGAACCGAAAAACGCAACAGTTGATACTTGATTTGGATCCGTATTGGATGGTTGTCAACTTGCGTTTTACAGATCTGCTTGCCGGATCCGTAAAACGCATCTATCCCCTGCAGCACCTCACCTGTCCAGCCATCCATCCATCCCCCTGCAGCACCTCACCTGTCCAGCCATCCATCCATCCCCCTGCAGCACCTCACCTGTCCAGCCAGCCATCCATCCCCCTGCAGCACCTCACCTGTCCAGCCATCCATCCATCCCTCTACAGCACCTCACCTGTCCAGCCATCCATCCATCACCCTGCAGCACCTCACCTGTCCAGCCGCCGATGCCCCGTCCGTCCAGCCGCCGCCGCTCACCGCCGATGCCCCGTCCGGCCGCCAACTGCGCTTTTCGCATCCGCTTTCAGGATGCAAAGCGCAGCTGATACGTACCCGGAGTGTGGAGCGCTTTTGGACAGGTGCCAAAAGCGGACTCCATTATCTCCTATGGGCTTTCACTTGCGTAAACCGCAATAAGAATTGACATGTCAATTCTTAAAGCGGATGCGAAAAGCGCAGTGCAGGAGAGCCCTCAAAAGCGCATCGCCGATCTCCCATGAGAACAGTGACAATTGTTAGATCCGTTTTGCGGATCCGTAAAACGGATCACAAAAACGTCGTGTGAACAAGCCCTTAACAAAAGATGGCGATACCGAAGCTGAATGACCCCAAAGCTGGTCCAAAATGGCGGCCGAATATGAGTGAATATCACTAAATACATAAAAATATATCGTTGGTCATAAGTATCATACCACTTTGTTTTTTCATTCTGCAGATGGGTAATTTATACCCAAAACGCATCATTTTCTATACATTCTTAATAATAAAAGTCTAGTATTTTATTATGGATGTACATAAAAAAAAATTTCCCCGATTTAGTAGTCAGTAGCACCAGATTTGTAGTTGTGTGTTTGTATTAATTTTGTATATTCCCAGTAACAGCAGTCTTAAGTGCAGAGGTCCCAAATTGGCTTGACAGCTCTACATATTATGTCTAAGTAGTTTCTACCTTTCAAAAAGGTGGATGTGTAAGACAACAGATTCCTGATTTAAACCGCAGTTGTCAAAGTGAACAGAAAGCATTCTTGATGGAGCTAGCAGATTTATAATACACATTTACTTTCTCTACATGCTACTTTAGGTACCAAGTTAACCAGGCTTTTGGTGGCTAAAGCGTCCATCATTGGTATTTCTTTCAATGTACTAATTGGATGCAATTAATAGTGCTAATTTTTTTTAAGTGTCTTAATTGTTAAATTGCATGTCAATATATGCTGTGGACCTTTTATAACTTTTAATTCCATATCAGTACCATTATATTTATGGTGTGTGGGCCATCTCCAATCAATAGTGCGAAGAGACCATGATACAACAGCTACATGCATTAGACTACTCTGTCCCAAAGGCAAAGATGGCTATAACTTTTCTGGTTTACAAATTAATAGTTCTTGTCAGTTGTCATAAACTGTTGCCAATAGTTTATTACTTGAACACCGAGATTACTCTTGAAAAGGCACCATAATAAGCATTTCCAAGGAGTTCTATTTGGCTGACATTGAAAATGTAAACCCAGGGATGGTAACATTTTTTCAATTACAAAATATTGTTTAGGAAAAATATTTCAACTAATTTATCATTCTATTGACCAGTCCAGTTTTGCCATCAGCCCTGTAAAAATAGATTCAGACCTGTCCTAGTCAGTAAAGCAGGAGATTAGTGGATAAAATAGAGTAAAAGAGTTCTCGACCTGTAAATAGAATAACACTAAAAAAGTCTACAAATCTAATTTAATCTGACTCACTTTTGACCTGTTACTTTCTCAGATGCTGAAGCAGTCACTGTCCAAGGTGCCCGAGGAGTGCTACCTTCCTCATTTTACAAGGTTTCCTCTCTTTATAAACTTTTTATGTATTGTTAATGAAAATGTGTTTGTATGATATCATTTTCAATACAATATGGTCCATTTCAAAGACAAAAATACTAGTTAAAAGGGGTGTTATTTCTATGGTAACCAATAAAACTTATAAACTTAAAGGGGTTCGGCCACACATCAAATGTCAATATACTTGTCAGATTCTAAATTCTAAAACCGCCTCATTCGATGAGTATTTTGACACGGTTTTCAGTGTGGTCTTTTTTTTTTCTGCCACAGTTACAGTCCGAAAATGAGTCCCATTAATTAATCTCTATGAGATTAGAAATGTTTGGGACGCGTTTTTTTACTTGAAATATGGAGGATTTTTGAACATGTTCTAAGTTATTTGAAAAAAAGGGCAGTTTGTGCCATACTCATTCCATTTACGGATGATTGATTGAACAGTGCTCTGTGAGTTGTTTAAGGCTTGGGCTATCTTTTTTAAATCAAACTCTGCAATACACTTTGTCACAACTTTCTCCCTTAACTGCCTGGTGTGTTCCGCTGTTTTTATAATGCTGTTTTTTCACTAGTGTTCTTTAACAAACCTCTGAGGCCTTCACAAAACAGTTATACTGAGAATAAATGAAATAGCTTTATTAGTTTACCTCTGTAAGCAGACATACACTTATAAAATACAGTTCGGTTGCTGTAGGGTATATGCATACGGCGTTTTGCAATACGTTTTTCGATCCGAAAAACATATTGCATGAATCGTATCCAAACACGTACCCAAAATGGGGTATGTGTTTGGATACGTTTTCTGGATTGCAAAAACATACCATGTTTTAAATAGAGTTTGTGATGCATAGAACGGAGCAAGAATTGACATGTCAATGTTTTGATCGGATCCGTTAGAACGCATCTCAAAAGTGGGACAACTACTTGTAAATAGTTTTTTACATGACTTGCTTGTAAGTCAAATGTCATATAGCTATAGAATACAACTGTCGACAGATCTGTTGTGGGTCAGCCACAAAGTTATTTTTGGTCGGCCTATAATTAAGTATTTTAAAGGCAGCAAGACTTGGCAAGGGACCAAAACATTTTCAGCATTGGAACTGCTAGGGTTGGAAAGGGGAATGTATGTAAAAATAACCTGCAGATGGTAAAAAATAACACATATGTCGAAGAGCCCTGTCAAGAGTAGACATATTCAAAGTGCTGTAGAGGAAGTTTACTTCCGTTACAGCTTCCGCAAAGGTGCTCTTTCACACTACTATGACATAAAATTTGTGCCAGATCCTTATGTTGGTCTTTCTTAAAGCAAAGTACATTCACAAATTAGTGCAATGAAGGTATGTTTGGCAAGGAAAACAAAATGTAGCTAACTATTAAATAAAATATGGTAAAGAAATATGGTGCCAAATGTAAGAAAGCATGTTTTGTTAAATGTTTGCCTATTAAATTGAAAATACATGGCAAATTGTTCATGTATTTACGAAAAATTAGCAAAAACAATGTATAATTTGCTTGTCAGTTTCGTATTTAAACTTAAGCTGTTGTTTGCATTGTAGTGCCACAAATCCTAAAAATGACTTAATGTAACAACTTAAATATCCGTAACCAGGTGTGTGCCACATATCTCGATGGATACAGAGCCACTGCTGTTTGTGTTGTCGGCGGGCCAAGGTCAGCAGATAAAGGAAGACGCACAGCAGAAAGCATTCTGAAAAGGTAATAGAACTTGTCTTATTTGCTCCTTTCCGAAAAGTATATTATATATTCATATTTTATGTATTGTAGTTAATCAACCCCATGCACTTGGATACATATACAACTTCACCTACTCCACAACTCTCATTGCCGTACTACAGTTTTTGCTCTTGAATCATAGCATCCTTTTCTGCCTTTTTAGGACTCGAGAAATGTTTACACAGCTTGGTTTGGAGGATTACAGTGCAGTGCATCTGCAGATCATAGGTGCAGAAGATGCCTACGGGCCACACTCCAGAGGCAAAGATGTAAGATTTAGCTTTTTCTTACATTTTTTTTTTTTGTGTGTGTGTGAATAGACTATATATTAGTCTTTAGTGTAAACTATAAAGAGAGAGCAGCTCCATGAAGACAAGCGAAGAATGAAATGCTAACATACTATTATTTTTCTGTAATCTGTGTAGAATTATTATTAGTAATCTCGGCAGGGTCCTGTGTTTCCAAATTAATTATTGCCTAAACTCTTGCAATTCTTCATCAGGGACAAGATAAACAAATTTCTGTAAATGAAACAAAACGTCTTCATAATCAGGTGCTAAATTTAAGGATTTGTACTGTACATACTGCAGTACTAGAACCATTGGTTGATTTAATAGCATCTAGGTCATTTAACTGTAGTACCTGATCTCACTATGTAAGACGCCACCCACAGCTTTTGTGTATGTCCACAGAGTTTATATGTTTTGGTTTGATAACTTACTTTTTTCATGAACTGGAGCAGTTTTACCGCATGTATTTTGTGTATAATTAGCAAATTTTACCTCTAAAAACTGGGGCATGTGCACTGATTACTTGTCTTAATTGTATCCTTTTGTCACACAATACTGCTCATTTAGTGATCTTTATATGATTACTATTGAACTCTTAGATGTTCTGGTTAGTTTGAGTAATGAAGGATGAGTGCACAGTGTGGACAACAAATTGCTTTATTGGTAATTCATCATAAACTGTTCTACTGGTATGTTTACTAAAACTGTGAAAGTAAGAAGGTTCTTCCTATGAATTGTTCTAATCTTAGCTGATTTTACTTTTATAGTTAGGGGCCGGTCACACGGCACAATGCAAATACCGGTCGGAAATCCCGACCGGCAGGGCTGTATTTATAGGACGTGCTGCCCTAGGCACTAAACCCTAATACGCCCCCATTAACCAATTAGATTACCACGCCCTTTTCATATTATGCCATACCCCTTTACAAAAGCCACGCCCACTACCCCAAATTTAACGGCTCAAGAAAAAGCTAATTAAAGGGGTTTGCCTTCACCCAGCTTTCTTAGATGTTGGAAAAACCTATTCAGCATACAGGAAGACGGGTATCCCGCCACACTGTCCCTGAAAACTAAACCATTAGACTTCAAGCAATAAAAGCCACACTGCAGTTAAAAGGGGAATATGTCACCAATATTTTTATTTATTTATAAATCAAACCCTGATACATATTCCTTTTCTTCTTCAACATTTTATTTTCTGATTGTAGATTTCTTCGTTTTGGTCGTCTGTATATGATTATGATCTATGACAGAACATTCTCACCCAAGCAACAAATCAGACTTTCCTTTTACCAGAATGTCAAGAAATGGAGGCGGTGGTAGGGGAGAAGGGGAGGGCAGGGAAGACACGGGGCCACGCCTTCACAGTGGACAGGTCTCATATTTTGGGATGGAAGGTCTAATAAGATTAATATGGTGAGATGGCCAGGTGGTCATACAGCATAACAGCCTAAGGGTGCTCTCACACAGTGCCTTTTTGATGGGTTTTTTTAAAGTGTGTTTTTTGTGCAGAAAGGCGCGATGATTTAAAACTGTAGATTGCTGCTGTGCAAAAATCGTGGGTTTTACAGCGATTTTTGTGCAGCAATGTACAGCATCAATTGTTTTGCCGACCTGCACAAAAAACACACATTGACAAACGTATCAAAAACGCACTGTGTGAGAGCACCCTTAGGCTGTTATGCTGTATGACCACCTGGCGCTAAGAGGTGCCGCCCTAGACACCCGCCTATATGATACCTTCACACATCACATGAGAGCCCTATATGATGCTGACACCTATACAACACATTACATGGCAGACAGCTCCATATAGTCTGATACCTCCTATTATATGATAGACAGCTCCATATAGTCTGATACCTCCCAATATAAATATTAGGGAACTCCATTATCCCATAAATTTTTATACCTCCTATTATATGATAGACAGCTCCATATAGTCTGATACCCCCTATGATAGACAGCTTCCATAAGTCTATACCTCTATGATAAAACAGCTCCATATAGTCTGATACCTCCTATGATAAGACAGCTCCATATAGTCGGATACCTCCCATTATATGATAGACAGCTCCATATAGACTGATACCTCCCATTATATGATAGACACTCCATAAAAGTCTGATACCTCTATTATATGATAAAGCCAAGCTTCCATATATATTGAAACTCCTACTACTAATATATGATAGACAGCTCCATGTATCTGATACCTCCTATGATAAGACAAGCTCCAATAGTCGATACCTCCCATTATATGATAGACAGCTCCATATAGTCTGATACCTCCCATTATATGATAGACAGCTCCTTATAGTCTGATACCTCATACGATAGACAGCTCCATATAGTCTGATACCTCCAATTATATGATAGACAGCTCCATATAGTCTGATACCTCCTATGACACACAGCTCCATATAGCCTGATACCTCCTATGATAAGACAGCGCCATATAGTCGGAAACCTCCCATTATATGATAGACAGCTCCATATAGTCTGATACCTCCTATGAAAGACAGCTCCATATAGTCTGATTTCCCCTATGATAGACAGCTCCATATAGTCTTATACCTCCTATGATAGACAGCTCCATATAGTCTGATACCTCCTATGATGAGATGGCTCCATATAGTCTGATACCTCCTATGATGAGACAGCTCCATATAGTCTGATACCTCCTATGACACACAGCTCCATATAGTCTGATACCTCCTATGATAAAGACAGCTCCATATAGCCTGATACCTCCTATGATAAGACAGCGCCATATAGTCGGAAACCTCCCATTATATGATAGACAGCTCCATATAGTCGGATACCTCCCATTATATGATAGACAGCTCCATATAGTCTGATACCTCCTATGATAGACAGCTCTATATAGTCTGATACCTCCCATTATATGATAGACAGCTCCATATAGTCTGATATCTCCTATGATAAGACAGCTCCATATAGTCTGATACCTCCTATGATAAGACAGCTCCATATAGTCTGATACCTCCCATTATATGACCGTAACACACAGCTCCATATAGTCTGGAACCTATAACATGTTCCTCTGCCTTGCCCCATCCTCCCACCATTCCTAACACCTCTCACGTTTCCCTTGCCTCCAGCCCCCACTCACGTTTCCCTTGCCTCCAGCCCCCACTCAGGTTTCCCCTGCCTCCCGCCCCCCCTCAGGTTTCCCCCACCCCTAGGCCCCTCCAGCCCCCACTCAGGTTTCCCCTGCCTCCCGGCCCCACTCAGGTTTCCCCTGCCTCCAGCCCCCACTCACGTTTCCCCTGCCTCCAGCCCCCACTCATGTTTCACCTGCCTCCAGCCCCCACTCACGTTTCACCTGCCTCCACTCCCCACTCACGTTTCACCTGCCTCCCGCCCCCACTCAGTTTCCCTGCCTTTCCAAACCCCCACTTTCCCGCCCATCCCACTTTCCCCTGCCTCAAGCCCCCACTCACTTTTCCCCTGCCTCAAGCCCCCACTCACGTTTCACCTGCCTCAAGCCCCCACTCACGTTTTTACCTCCCCAAGCCCCCACTCACGTTTCACCTGCCTCCAGCCCACCCACGTTTCACCTGCCTCCACTCCCAACTCACGTTTCACCTGCCTCCACTGCACACCCGCGTTTCACCTGCCTCCACTCCCCACCTACGTTTCACCTGCCTCCAGCCCCACTCACGTTTCACCTGCCTCCAGCCCCCACTCACGTTTCACCTGCCTCCAGCCCCCACTCACGTTTCACCTGCCTCCAGGCCCCACTCACGTTTCACCTGCCTCCACTCCCCACTCACCTGCCTCCACTCCCCACTCACGTTTCACCTGCCTCCACTCCCCACTCACGTTTCCCCCCGCCTCCACCCCCACTCAGTTTCCCCTGCCTCCCCCCACTCACGTTTCCCTGCCTCCGGCCCCACTCACGTTTCACATGCCTCGGCCCCCATCACGTTTCCCCTCCCTCCTCCCACTCACGTTTCCCTGCCCCACCCCACTCACGTTTCACCTGCCTCCCGCCCACTCACGTTTCACCTGCCTCCGGCCCCATCACGTTTCACCTGCCTCCACTGCCCACTCACGTTTCACCTGCCTTCCCCTGTCCCCCGAATCACTTACCTGTCCTGAAGAGCGGGAGGCCTCGGTCCGTGCGCTGCTGAGGAGTGGGAGGGGCGCGCTGCTCCTCTCTCTCTTCCCGGCTGGCAGCTTCCACTCTTCAGTGGCGGGCGCGCGCTGTTAGGGAGAGGAGGAGGGGCAGCGCAGCCCCCTCCTTTCCAGCAGCACACCGCACCACTGAAGGGACAGGCAGCATCAGCGCAACTTGCTGATGCTGTCTGTCATTACAACGGAGCGCCGGAAGGGAGAAGCAGTATGTCCCTCCCAGCGCTCCGTTGTCCGCTGCCGCTCTGGAAAAAAAAACAGGGAATCCCGCCGCTGCCACCAATGATAAAATCACTAGCAGCGGCAACCTCCGACAACCTCCCCCCCCCCCCTCACCCTCCCGCCCCGCACCGACCCCTGGGGGGGGGGAGGGCGGGTGCCCGGAGGAAAATAGGAAAAAAAAAAACTCCTGCTGCAGTGCCGCCTCCTAATAGGCGGCGCCCTAGGCACGTGCCCACGGGTGCCTCGTGGGAAATACGGCCCTGCCGACCGGTATTTGCGCGATTTTGTGGCAGTGCACACGGCCGCCTGGGGATGGCTTTTCTCCAAGGTTTGCGGAGAAAAGCCCTCTCCCCCCGCATTGAAATGTTCATATTCAGCCCAAAAACCGGACGGAAGATTGAACATGCTCAATGTTTTTTGGACCGCTGGCAGTCTGAAAAAGTCTCAGGAATAGGCCCTTGAAAGTCTTGGCTTAGAATGGAGAGCCAGACATGCACATGACTCTCCAGTGTGTTCTATGAAAGTTCCGAGTACAGCCGGAGCTCCTTGGGCGTATCAGTACGTCCCGGGGCTGCTAAGGGGCTTTGCAGGGGGATCGCTCCGCGACCCCCCCGCACAGCCGCCGGGTGTTAGCGGCAGATAGCCGCTAACACCCGGCAGTAACAGCGCCGGCGGGTGGCTCCGCCCGCTGCCGCTGTTTTACCCATCAGGCGCCGCGGCAAAGATGGCCGCGGCGTCTGAATTAACGCCGATCGGTGCCGCGCACCGATCGGTGCGGTGATCGGCATAAGCGCAGCTATGCTGCGCCGATCCGTTCACACCGGGCATTGTGGGGGGGACCCTTTGGGGAAGGCTCCCGTCACTTACCCTGGCCGGTTTGCCCCACTTCTGTCCGCAGACAGGAAGTGGGGAAACCGCCATCTTTGTACACCCTAATGCATTGCCTATGCAATACATTAGGTTGTATTAACAATCGCGCGACCTAGTGGTCAAGTACCACAGGTGGCCTCAATGTTACAGTAAAAAATAAAATAAAATAAAGTTTTAAAGTACAAAAAAAAAAAAAAAATATTAAAAGTTCAAATCACCCCCCTTTCCCCATTTTATAAATAAAATCATTAAAATAATAAAAAAGTTACACATATTTGGTATCGCCGCATCCGAAAAAGTCCGATCTATAAAAATATGACATCATTTATCCTGTACGCTGAACACCGACAGAAGAAAAAAAATTCCAAACGCCAAAATTGCGTTTTTTGGTCATTTTACGTCACTCAAAAAATGGAATAAAAATGATCAAAAAAGTCGCATGCATTCCAAACTGCTAGCGATAAAAAGTACACTTCAGCCCGCAAAAAATGCCCCCTCAATGACGTCCGTAGGTGTTAGTACAAAAAAGTTATTGGTCGCACAAATGGCGCCGTGGCGCAAATTTCAAAAATAGAAAATGTTTGGAATTTTTTACGGTACCAAAACATAACGGAACCCTACATGTTTGGTATTGCCGGATGCGTAACAACCTGAAGAATACAGATAACACATTATATTTACCGAAGAATGAACGCCGTAAAAGCAAAATCCCCGCAAACATGGCGAAAATAAAAAATTTTTTCACAATTTGTCCCACTTGGAATTTTTTTGCGGTTTCCCATATATTCTATAGAATATTGAATAACACCATTAAAAAGTACATCTAGACCCGCAAAATAAAAGCCCTCATGTGTCAATATAGTGTGGAAAAATAAAGAAGTATGGCTTTCAGAATGGCGAGGAGGGAAAAACGAACGTGTCACCCAAAAAAAACGCCGGGTCCTTAAGGGGTTAAGGCTGGTGGTGTCACAATGATTTTTTGTGCATTCATTTTAAATGGAAAGTCACGGCCTCAATATTGAACTGCAGAGGAAAAAGACTGCATGACAGTTGCATGAATTTGGACAAGGTCGGATTTATGGGACTACAAACCACAACCTGTGGTTTGGTTTTACTGTGGCATAAAGTCATTACACGCCCCAATGCTAAATTCTGCCCTTCTGATTGCTAATATTAAATATGGTCATTAAGTATTTTATATAGAAGAAAATGTTATTCTTAATGAAGACTCATCCATTTTTGTGCTTTTATTAATTCTTGTGACATATTTCAGCTTGTTCGGGAAGCTGTCATTTGGCTTGGTGTTCATCACAAACAGAAAAAAGCTCTAGAAATCTTTGCAAGGGAGATTGCACCTGCAGGCACTGGAATGGGTAAATTTATTTGTACTACATCATTAATGATATAACTGAATCTTGTGTAGAATGAAACACAGTTGTAGATATCAGTGTGCAGTGATTAAATTGCATTGACACAGCAACTTGCCGTGGTTTTGCAGTGCAGATTTTGGACATGAGGTCGAAATAGGTGAATCACATGGTTTTCGTGTGCTCTACCTGGACTAGCTTTGCAGCCACAGACCACATTGCCAACTGCAGAGTTTTTTTGTAAAAAAAAATGTGCAGTTTTTGCTGTGCAGCTCTTGGCCATACAGCAGACGTGTGCAAGCAGCATGATAGTCTGAATCTAGTCTGAAATACCAAAGTACATGTATATTCATGGGGTGTATTCACTAGTGTAGAGGTTCCAGAGTATAACCTTGTGCTGTTGGGGTTCCCCTTCATGCAGTTGATATGCTGTATAGCAGTACAACTTCATTTCTAAAAATATGTATGCGCAATTTGAAAATAATTTTCAGAAAGCATTTGCAGATACAGAGAGCTAAACAGTCTTTCACTGCAATAAATTGTTGCAATTGTAACTTTGATCAAGATAGATATTTCCAAGACTAATGCCCATAAACCATATTTAACAATAAAACTGTATTAGGATGTTTGCGCACTAGACATTTTAGTCATAGTCACTAAATCCAGGAGTACGCTATTTTGAGTGAATTCTTTTATTTTCTAGCCCTTATTTTCTCAACATGATAATAAGCTCAATTATTCTCTTTATGTATATTTAACAACAATTTTTTGGAACTTGACCTTTGAAATATGCTTGTACTCGGCTGTGAAGATACCGAGATGGCTGTGTTTTTGCACTTAAATCTATATTTATACAAGAGAGTTCACTCAATGGTCAGATGCTCTAAGTTATCAAATGTCCCTGTCATTTCTCATTTACAGAAAGTCATGCTTATGATTTTTAGTCCATCTAGCACAAAAATCCTACTCACATCAATAACGACGCTCGTATGACAGTGGTCTAAAGTAAGATGTCGAGCTTGCAGTATTTTATATTTTTCTTTTGTTTGCAGTGCAAAGGTTTACTATGATGTAATAAGGGAACACTTTGTTTGCATGCAAAACTGTAGGTGGATACTCAAGAGCCCAATCTCCAGTTACTTGTGGGATTCAAATGATTGATTAGCGGACTGATTTGGGGAGAGGAAAAATTAATAAAGCAAATCACATGATTTTTAGCTAAGTTCTTAGATTACCTTTTTTATCGACTTGCACTTATAGGATTTGATGTATATACTACATCACAGTCTATATTTTATAGAGCGAGAAAATTAAAGTAGACTTATGACTCATTACATAATCTCTTCATAAAAATATATCTTGTTTATATCAAAAGTGTTTTAAAACAATAGAATAAAAGGTGTCTCTAAATTAAGCAAACTTAGGTCGCATCCCCACGGCACAGGACAAATACCTGTATTACCGGTATTTGTACTGTTTTTAGGCCGTACACACGGCCGCAGGGGGTCGGCTTTTCTCTGCGATTAGCGGAGAAAATCCCTCCCCCTTCACATCAGACATTTACAACATATCCTTCGTAAAACCGACAAAAATATAACATGTTTGTTCGGCCGCAGTCTGTAAAAACCGCCGTAACGGGAAACCCCGAGCAGAGTGACCGCTGCACGGTTATTTCCGTTAGCTGGTCCATTTTAAAGTTTGCCAGCCGGTTTGCAGGCGGTTTTCGAAACCGAAAACCGTCTGAAAAACCAGCTGCAAACCCGTGCCATGGGGACAAGCCCTTACAGTGCCAAGCAATAGGGTAACCATGTTTTGAACTTTTGACTTTCAGGCTCCAGATCTCATCATCCACTACAGATTTGAATCTAAGACTACCATCATTTTATAGACCATCATCTTGGCTATCCTATACATAAATTCGACTTGCAACTATATATCATATGCTTAGTTATGCAGATCTTTGTCAGTAAATGCATTGTTACTGTTTTGCACTGGGTGGTTGTACAATCTTTTTCTTCTTGTAGTACTATAAATAACAACCTTATTCTTACATTCTCTAATAGCTCAATGTGTTATTAGGTTGATTCCAAAGCAAATGGTCACTGGTTTGAATCGAGGAGCAACCATGAAGATGATTTCCCAAGAAAAGAGTAATAGCATCATTCAGCTCATCGATAGCAGTTGCTTGGCCAAAAAAATTGCCAAAGTGCATTATAGGAGAGCCTTGACAGCTGAAAAATATGAAATGAAGTCTGTCCATCCATTCCAAAGCCATGAGGTGGATGTTCAGGCAAAATATCGGAGTCAACAGAGTTTGTACTCATCACAAGGTCAATCCGACATTGGAGTGTTTGCTTGTATACTTCGTAAGAGTGAGATCACGGACGTCCATGCAAGCACCGTGTAACATGCATTACCCAAGTCTGGAATGATGGCCCCAAAAAAGGTGAAGAAGCCTCAACTTCAATATCACCATAAGAAGCGTTGGGTCGAGTTTACAAAAAACTATGAAAAGTGGACAGTAGAAGTTTGGAAATGGGTAATTTAAAACAATGCGATGAAAGTCAATGGACTGGACTCTGATGGGTACAAATAGGCCTGGAAGAATCAAAGTAAAAGAGGTCTAGTGGATCAAGAAATTGAAAGAACTGTCAAGTACGGTGGAGAAAGCCTGATATGTTGTTTTACAGCCAGAGACATTCGATACTTGACCAGGATCGATTCTGGTCTAAACTCTGAGCTATATGTGAGTATCCTACAAGATGAGTTACTTCATACACTCGAGTACTATGAATATTAAAAGAACAACATAGTGTTCCAGCAGGACAATGATCCAAAGCATACGTCGAGATTGGAAAATAAATGGTTCAATGACAGTGAAGTAGAATTGCTGGATAGCCCCCACAGACCTCAGCCTGATCGAACACGTGTGGGTAGAATAAAAGACAAAGCTGTATTCATACCCCAGGGAGTTGACCAGTCTGCACCAACATTGGGAACATGTAGAAGAGACCTGGGATGAGATTTCGTCCGAGACATGCTTGGATATGACTGAGCACATGACCAGAAGGATCCAGGCAGTTTTGAAAGCCAAAGTTGGATTTACCAATTATTAACAAAATAATAAATCTTGAACTTCAGTTATTTAGGAGCAAAACAGTAACACTGCAGTTACATTACATGACAAGAATCTGCATAACTAAGCATATGCTAAATAGTTGCAAGTCAAATTGATGTGAGAGATAGCGAAGATGAAGGTTTATAAAATGATTGTAATCTCATGTTCAAAGCTGTAGTGGATGGTGAGATATGGAGCCCAAAAGTCAAATGTTCAAAACATTGTTACCATTTTGCTTCGCACTGTACGTTTAAAGGGGTTTTACCACAAATTAAAGTTGATGTGGGAAGCCTGCAAATTAAATAATTAGCATTTTCAATATTCGTCATTCTTAAAAATCCTGTACAATTTTTGTTTTAGCTACTAACTTAGTGATCCCTAGTACACAGCTCGTCTCTAGGAGATACGACCAGTGACGAGAGCTCCTGGCTGCACATACTCAGACATTACCTCTCTTCTCAGACACCTACAGTCAGTCTGTTCCCTTCTTAGTAACCACACGCATGTCACGAATGGACCTACTGTGTCACTACCGGGCTTGCTCCAAGGGGGTGTAACAAAGCGGACATCATGTTCTTCACAGAGCCTTTGATGGTAGAGATGGATTAACCTCGATGGCCACCAAGTGCAACCTCAGAGCAGTCCCCGGCAGTGGCATCTGACCTCAGACTGGCCAGGGAGCGCCTAGACAGGTACCAAACTGACAGAGACAATGACACAGAGAACTGGAAGGCATCGGAGGCCAGGATACAGACATGAGACTGAGGCTTAGGGACTGACACAGGACAGAGGCCAAAAATAGAAACATAGAACATTCTGGCAAGGACAGAAAAGAGACTGGAAGCACAGGCAAGAGAAACAGACAAACTAGAAGCACAGACAGAGACAAAAACAGGAAACACTGACTATAACACAAACATGGCTAGGAACAAAAGCAAGGAATAAGGCAACCAGACAGGGAGCAAAGAGGACTAGCCAGGCAAGACAGAGTGAACAGAGCCAGGTAAACACCAAGACAAAGGCCTGGAGTATGGCTTATAACCCCACAGGTGCAAGGGGATTGACAAAGGAAGCCCAACCCCGCTGCACTCTTGGGAAAAAAATATGAGCAGGGGTGTGGCTGCCCTCCCATAGAACCAAAGGGAATAAACACGCCATAACGGTGGAACACAAGCCCCAGGGGGAAAGCGCACAGGCGCTGCAGAAGGGAAAAGGCAAACGCGACACGCTGAAAACACATCACTGCTTTCTTTGCTTCTGTATCGTATGCCTTAGTAATTAGTCAAAGCGTGCAAATAAATAAAACGAATAAAGAAACCTCGATCGGGTATGTCCATTGAAAAAAAACATGAACATGTTTGGTTCCTGTAGAGATTTGAACCTGGGACCCCTATGCTGAAAGGCAGAAATGTTTAACCATTCAGCTTCATTGTAGCTACTCACAGCTCTTTACCTAAGCAGACCTTTGTTTGACTAGAGTGAGCACACTGTGAGGAAAGGCATGGTGATTTCAAGCCTGCTAGGTCACATGACATGCAATTCAAACAAATCATATATTTTTAGCACACTGAAAGCTGAAGCAGGACAAACCAGACATGAAATGCCTTTGTGGTAAAAACCCATTTAACTACTGGCATCAAATTAATCTCTTCCGCAATGCCTTAGGCCATGTCTACATAGTACTGGCTTCTGGTCGGATTTTAGGCGGATTCAGTATTTCGAATCCACCGAAAACCCGACTGTAACCAGTGCCCCATGGTCCGCAATAGAAAATCCAAGATGTAGTCTACACTGCACGGATTTTCTATTGTCGGATTTCTAAACTGTTGCCCTTTTCTGGAATATATAGCATGTTCTGTCTACTGGTGAATTCGAGTACACTTCTGTGTACTAGACTGGCCAAAATCCAAAAATCGACCTCGGATTTTTGCGCAAACCCATGCCAAAAATCGAGGTACAGCGAAGTTAAAATACCGTTGGATTTCCGACGGCATTTTAACTTATGCCGTGTAGACATAGCCTTAGGTGGGGTTTACAGTTTTTCTTCAATGCCGGTTGGTACTCCTGTAGTTTGTCTTGTGGGCATACTGGGCTGCACATGTACCATAGTAAGCTTACAAGCTATGAGTATATTGTCTAAGCAGGAATGAAATAAGTGAATGAGATAAATCAGCCACCAACCGTAAGGCATGTGCTTATATGCATCAGAGATTAAGTTAGGAACCTCTGTTGCAGATTACATTAAAGCCTTGTCCCCATGGCACGGTTCGCAGCCGGTTTTTCAGACGGTTTTCGGTTTTGAAAACCGTCTGGAAACCGGCATTGAAACCTTAAATTGGACCTCTACGGAAAACCCGCATAGCAGTCCCCACTGCACGGGTTTTCTGCCCGGAGGTTTTTCAGACCGCCGGTGGTCTGAAAAACAAGGAACATGTTCATTCTTCCACCCGGTTTTCAGGCAGAATATGAACATGTCTATGTGAAGGAGGAGGGATTTTCTCCACTATTCGTGGAGAAAAGCTGTCCTCTGGCAGCTGTGTGCACGGCTTGAAAACAGTACAAATACCGGTCGGATACACCGACCGGTATTTGTCCTGTGCCGTGGGGACGCGCCCTAAGAATGAGAGAAAAAGAATGCAGCATGCATAAAATGACTGACACAACGACAGAAATCCAACGGACCCTCATGTAGTCAATGGTTTTGGTCAAGTGGCCTTTGGTATTCATTGTAAAACGTAACCAGTTCCACCTTTGCGTCAGAGGCTCCAAACAGAACCTCCAACACAAATATGAACCAGACCTAAAACAGAAAAAACATCTAAAGCAAGTGAAACATTTCTGCGAAATTGTAGTGATATTTGTTGGATGGTTTCATAATTGTAGAGTACTAATGTAGTGTTTCTATTTATTTCTTGTAATTTAAAAGTCAGAGGTCTAAGAGAATAAAACTAAAGATTTTTTTGCATTGCCTGGAATTCGGTTGAGTACCTTACTTCCAATACAGAATTGTGAGTGCATCTGCAAGCATTCCCAGTACATGGCCAGTGTATGAGCAAGTGACCTGTAATTCACATTGAGCTGACCTCCATTTGACTCCCCAATGGCAGCTGGTTAGTGTAGTTTGAGATTTCAAAGTGCTTCTTTATTTATAAATATTATGACTGATAACAAGTACATGGCAAGTTGAAGACACTTTGCAAAAGAAGTCATAAGTTTAACGGTTTGACCTACCCCTTGTTTGACCCCACTCATACAGATAATAGCTGACAATGTCAAGACCTTTCCTAGCCAACAGGGGCAATGGCTTGGTGACAGTGCATTTCCCTATACATATCATCAAAACAACACTGTTGACTGAAAGAGATATGGATCCATTCTCACTTGAGATCCTTACTTTCCCACAGTAAAATATTGACATTAATAGGAAGGAAAATGTGGAATAATCACTATGTTTTTGCTATATATACCATTGGAATTATGCTGTAGAATTAATGTACACAAACTAGTCTACATTTGGAAATGTCTCTAGAACATTATGTCCTTGTTCCCTTATTCTTTCCTTCCTGGATGTATTTACTGGGATATGTCCCCATATGTAGCAGATGTATCAAGATCTTTCTTAGACAACAAGCGCAATTGCTTCCCACCCCACATTTGTGAGTGTGGCCAGCACCTGGCATCTGGCAATGATATATAGTTTGGTAAGAAAACATTGACGTGAGCCTGTCAGGTGGTTCATGCCCCACATCTGGGAGCAGTATATGCTAGATAGAGAGAGAAACTGTTAAAGCTCTGTGTTATATATAGCTTTATATGGTTTGGAGCAGGATTCCTGAGTAAAATGTGTAACATCCTGAGTAAATCTTGATAGGTTTCCTTAAAAGTCCTGCTTATCCCACCCACATACAGGGATTGACAGCTTCCTCTGTATCAGGTGTATACAGAGCTAACTGCCAATCAGTGTACAGTGCCTTGCAAAAGTATTCGGCCCCTTTGAACTTTTCAACCTTTTGCTACATTTCAGGCTTCAAACATAAAGATATAAAATGTTTATTTTTTTTGTGAAGAATCAACAACAAGTGGGACACAATTGTGAAGTGGAACGAAATTTATTGGACATTTTAAACTTTTGTAAAAAATAAACTGAAAAGTGGGGCATGAAATATTATTCGGCCCCTTTACTTTCAGTGCAGCAAACTCACTCCAGAAGTTCAGTGAGGATCTCTGAATGATCCAATGTTGTCTTAAATGACTGATGATGATAAATATAATCCACCTGTGTGTAATCAAGTCTCTGTATAAATGCACCTGCTCTGTGATAGTCTCAGGGTTCTGTTTAAAGCGCAGAGAGCATCATGAAGACCAAGGAACACACCAGGCAGGTCAGTGATACTGTTGTGGAGAAGTTTAAAGCCGGATTTGGATACAAAAAGATTTCCCAAACTTTAAACATCCAAAGGAGCACTGTGCAAGCGATCATATTGAAATGGAAGGAGTATCAGACCACTGCAAATCTACCAAGATCCGGCCGTCCCTCTAAACTTTCATCTCAAACAAGAAGACTGATTAGAGATGCAGCCAAGAGGCCCATGATCACTCTGGATGAACTACAGAGATCTACAGCTGAGGTAGGAGAGTCTGTCCATAGGGCAACAATCAGTCGTACACTGCACAAATCTGGCCTTTATGGAAGAGGCAAGAAGAAGCCATTTCTCAAACATATCCATAATAAGTCTCATTTAAAGTTTGCCACAAGCCACCTGGGAGACACCAAACATGTGGAATAGGGTGCTCTGGTCAGTTGAAACCAAAATCCAACTTTTTGGCCACAATGCAAAACGATATGTTTGGCATAAAAGCAACACAGCTCATCCCCCTGAACACACCATCCCCACTGTCACACATGGTGGTGGCAGCATCATGGTTTGGGCCTGCTTTTCTTCAGCAGGGACAGGGAAGATGGTTAAAATTGATGGGAAGACGGATGGAGTCAAATACCAGACCATTCTGGAAGAAAACCTGTTGGAGTCTGCAAAAGACCTGAGACTGGGACGGAGATTTATCTTCCAACAAGACAATGATCCCAAACATAAAGCAAAATCTACAAAGGAATGGTTCACAAATAAACGTATCCAGGTGTAAGAATGGCCAAGTCACAGTCCAGACCTGTATCCAATCAAGAATCTGTGGAAAGAGCTGAAAACTGCTGTTCACAAACGCTCTCCATCCAACCTCACTGAGCTCCACCTGTTTTCCAAGGAAGAATGGGCAAGAATTTCAGTCTCGCGATGTGCAAAACTGATAGAGACATACCCCAAGCGACTTGCAGCTGTAATCGCAGCAAAAGGTGGCGCTACAAAGTATTAACTTAAGGGGGCCGAATAGTTTTGCATGCCCCACTATTTTTTGCAAAAGTTTATAATATCCAATACATTTTGTTCCACTTCACAATTGTGTCCTACTTGTTGTTGATTCTTCACAAAAAAATTAAAATGTTATATCTTTATGTTTGAAGCCTGAAATGTGGCAAAAGGTCAAAGTCCAAGGAGGCCGAATACTTTCGCAAGGCACTGTATGTAGGCAAGGTAAGCAAGACTCTCTTTTATGAATTCAATCAGGATTCTCTCTGCTTTTTACACAGCATCAGAAAATTCTAAAATTTAGCATCAAATCATTTAAACATGTATATTACAGAGCTCAGCTTCTCTCCTTCTGTCATATCCTGCTTTAAAATAGGGCAACCTAAACCACCTGACAGGTTCGCTTTTAGTATAAATTGAATTGCATTTATCTCTGCTTATCTGCCTTTAGGAGTTCAGTGATTGGTCCCAGTCAGTGACTGACAACTGGTTTTCTGTTTTTATTCAATTTATGTTAACTGAGCCAACATTTAGTGCATTGTGTGTTGCACCATGTTGTGTCATCCACTCTCACTAGCCACACCTTCTTGTCAAAAAAGGCACAAAAGTGTCTAAAACACACATCAAGTGTGGAACTAGGCGTGTATGTAACTTTTGGCTTCAGTTCTACCATAACTGCCACAGCAATTCTGCCCTAATGGGATTTCCCTGCTAGCAGAAAGTAACAATATATATTATTTTTGATAATTTCCTTTTTTTCGGCAGCTCCAGGTCTCACTGCAGTTGTTGGTGGACGTCCTCGAGTGTGAGTGTTACTCTTATGCACTGTATTTTATTGTTTGCTTGGTGTTTTATTGAAGGGAATCCCTTACGCATAAAGAACACCATACATATTTTAAAACATGTCAGCTGAACGTTCCCTATCCGCAGCAGCAATCCTAGGCAATGCTCTTGGATTTCTGCCATTGATTTTCACTTTATACATGTTTGATTTCTGTGCAATATTGGATATGGACTAGCCTCATCCAACTTTTTCCACAATGCCGATCTCAAATCTGCACCATATGAATTATACTCTGAAATCCATGTAAAATTCGGTTGTGTGAACTGAGGACCAAAAAGGGTTTTCTGGTTTGGACAACTTTACCAAAGTTTGGATGAATGCCTTACAAGGAACGTATCTGTACGTTCGTGTTGCCCAAACCACGCTAAGAATGAAATCTGCAGTTTCCGTGGCTCAGTAAGTTATGTTTTATCATTAAATGCTAGCGGCATTGCAGAGTAAAATATCCCTTAAAACTTCCAAATGTCACATTTCTCTACTGTTTGCCAAGAGGTGAAAACCTGTGGGTTAAAGGGGTGTCCCCAAGAAGCAAAGTCTAGTGCCATGGTGGGCTCTCAGCTAGCTGTGAGACGACCGTGCATGAGAATGAGGAGGTGCCGTCTTCCCTATCCACGTCTATGGGAGTACTGACTATAGCTGTGTGTGTTCGCTATATTTGGGAGCTCCTATAGAAGTGTATGGGGAGGACGACTGCAAGCGCCACCCTCCTCATTCTCACTCACAGTTAGCTTGCAGCTAGCTGAGAGACGACCATGGCACTAGACTTTGAGGGTGAGAACTCCCTATTAAGCAGGAAGAAGCCACAAAACCAGCTCATTCCACCGGTCACAGAGCTTCTGCCCTTATCCGGCTTAGTTTCACTCTGTCACATTTCAGGCTGAGACATTCCTTATTGAGCCATGGAAACCTGTGACCTTTTTATGATGCCTATAGTTTAGGCAGCATGAACTGAGCTGACAGGTTCCCTTTAATAATGATTATGGTGAAAGGGTATCATATTCACATTGTGCAGGACTCATTTGATCATGACCCAAAAATACAAGTATACAGTAAGTTATTTTCTCTGTTCGGAATACCTTAATTAATCTACTATTAAATGAACATTTTACTGGAGTTATGGATTAATAATATTCTTTCCATTGCCATTATAGGTCTCCAGTTCTGAAACCATTTTTCTTCCTGTACCCCAGGAAAAATGTAAATGTGAGTGTGTTTGAGAATTTATTATCTAATGTTTATTTAGGAAAATACCTTCTGTAGAAGCTGGAAATAGTACAATGGGCAAGTTAAAGGGGCCTTCCATCATGCTGTTTCACAGAGCATTCTCTTCATAGCCAGCTTCAGCCTCCACTTCCTGGTTAGACTGTTGGCAGGTCTACAGCAGTGATTGGCAAATCAGCTCTTCTACTCATAGCTGAGCCTGCTTGAGGGACATTGATGATGGAGCAAAGCACAAGGTTACAGAGGCCTAAAGAGTTCAGGTTTGTCAGTAACAAAGATAAACAAGCTCCTTTGCTGCTGGTAAGACACAGCAAGGAGTGATGTCACCTTCCAGGCTACTGCTACAGCAGAGAGAAGTGGGCAGTAACCTAGGACCAAGTAACTTTTCTGTAAACATGCAGAAGATAAGCACTGTTATAACTCTGAAATAAAGCAAACTCAGAACAGCAATGTATCTGACAATAGTCTTTATATTTGCCTACACGTTTAAAGCCAATTAATGTGATGGGAATACCCATTTAATCTATCTAAATAAATAACTACACGACTAATTAGGTGGTCGTCATTTTTCATGTTAAAGACTTCAAGTATTATAAATGTACCTTTGTACTTTTTCTGAAATTTCTATTATTCATTTGTTCCTGCACTTTAGTTCTTGGATAACATTTTCCAATGTGCAACCATGTACTGTGATCTCTACCTTCTCACAGCCAGTTAAAAAAAAAAAAGGAAGATCTTTTCAGCAGATACCCTTGTACGTGATATTGGGTTTTCATTAAAAACCAAAACATGTTTGGCCGCCACCAAATCTCTTGATCCAAAGTAGTTTCTGTTCAGCTGATGGGAATTACAGAAAGAGCTGAACACATAGGCCCAGCTGTTACTGTTTTTCGACATAGATTTTAATGGAGAAAACAGTACATATGCTGTAGATATTCATTTGTTTTTTACTTTGTATACTTGGACGCCATCTGTCATTTCTTTTTAATAGTTAATAGTCCCAGAAGTGGATGTCCCTACTGAGACATTTATGGTTAGGTAATTAGCGGTCGGAATACCTCTTTAAATCGTTAACATAATCTGTCATAGAAGGTCCCAGTTTGCTGTATTATGCCTTTATGTATTTTTTCAGATTGACATTTTCATGGATGGAAAACATATAGAACAGTTTGTGGATTATCACTCTTTCACTGTGGATGAGTACATCTCTGCTGTAGAACCTGTAACACCAGAGGTGCCCAAAGGTATTTAGACTTGATCAAATTAGGTATAACGTAATAGCAAATTGCTTTGAAATTCCAAAACCTATTACTAAGGTTTTGAAATAATCTTGCAAACATAATGAACATAACACTGTAAAATAAAATATATAAAAAAAATTTAATGAAGTCTTAACTTACCAATACAGTGGTACCTTGAGATACGAGTTTAATTTATTCTGTGACTTTGCTCTTATATCAAAGCAAATTTTCCATAGAAATTAATTGAAATGTCATTAACCCGTTCCATGCACCCTAAAACCACCACAATTTTTGAAACATGTTTATTAACAAATATGTACACTGTATAAATATACTGTATACAGTATAAGGGAATGTTCACACGGCGTAATTGCGGCGCAAATTTTGCTGAATATTTGCACTTAATACGCGGCAAGATTCGTGCCGCAATTACGGTAATCTATAGCTTTCATAGAGAACTATGGATTACTCCTCGTCTCCCACGTGTACAATACGATCGTATTGTACGTGCGGGGAGATAAGTGACATGTCAATTACTTGCAGCGATTACGCACCGCGAGTAATGCATGTCAATGGGGCCAGCGGACTAACGTCCCAACCCTCTCCCCGTGCTTTGGGAGTACGCGCTGATTAGCGCGACTTCCAAAACACCCGGCGTATTGCGGTTCATACTGTACGCGCCGCAATTGCGCTGTGTGAACATACCCTAACAAAAGAGAGTGCAAAGAAATAAACTGACTTAATTAAGTGTATTCACCTGGAAAGTCAGACGAAGATGCTGCCAAGATGGAGGTGGAGGAGATCGCTAAACTTAAATTATCAGTTTTTTTTTCCCTTCACTTTGGATGGGCTCACGCAATGTTTCTGTAATGACAGATGGATTGCAGAGCATTTTACATGTTTAAAATACAAGGATGGCTTTAGATTAGGAGCTTTTGAGCAGGAGCTGCTGCATTGCACATCTGCTCTCCTTCACTCTTAACTCAAATATCAGCTCTTACCTCAAAACAAAAAATGGACCAAGTATCTGATCTTATCTCAAAAAACTGTCAAGATGCTATTAAGTCAAGATACCACTGTACTTAAAAGATAAAAACATTTTAAAGATCCTGTAACCACTAATGTAGGTAGCCCTCTAACCCCTTAGTGACCAGCCTATTTTATCACATTCCAAGAGCCATAATCTTTTAATTTTCCTTCAACATCGCCATATAGTATTGGTGAGTATAGCACTGGGAATGGGCTGGGTACCTTTCTCTAATAAGCAGCTGTATTTTTAGCCTTTTCCCAGAGGATCACTTTAACAGCCCAGAGCTCTTAGTTCTTTCACTCTGGTTCCCGCTGCATGTTACAGTACTGCACAGTAGAAATTGTCAAAACCACACCCCCTTCTTCGACATCACTTTGCAGCTTTGCCGCACAGACTTTCTGCTATGCACAGGATACTGTTAACACTATGCATCTCCTGCTATTTCCCTCTGCTTTCTGTTCCAAATGCATGATGAATCAGCCAAAATTCGTAAGTGAAAGTAGAAACTGTCTTACATAAATCAGACCTGTGTCATGTGAAGGAGGATCTGTGACATTTTCTGACCAGTCTATTTTAGTAAATACTTGTGTTCCCTGTGAAATAGCAATTCCGGATCATCTCCTCTGTGCTGTGATGTTCATCTTTTATTTTTTATAGAAATGTATTACTGAATACAGCAGCTCAGTGTTACCATTCCAATTTTTACTAACTGTCAGCACTGATTGGACAATGTCAGACTGTGCAGATACACTCTTACAATCAGCTATTTTTACTTCATAGGGAACAAGAGTATTTACTAAGACATGTCAGGAATAGCCACATGTCCTCTGTAAGTTGACGTTTGTTACACTCGTGCTATTACTTCTCCATTAAAGGAACACTTCCATCAGAAAGGAGTAGTTTTGTTAAAGCCAACATTCCTGGAAAACATTTTTTTAGAATTTTTGGCAGCATATTTTTTATTTCAGCAGTCCTATACAAATAAGAAGTACATATAAAATATTGTCCTTTTTCTAGCTGTCATTTCTAAAGTGATAAAACTTCTGAATGGCGGGGCAAACTCATTTCAAGTTACTGTTGGTATTGCTTATCTCTATGTAGTCTTGTTACTAATAGAAGATAATGACATAATGACCACACCGTTGTTCTCTGGACAAGGATAGATAAGATTAAACTAGATCACATTGCAATGAAAAGAGAAATACATCAAAGGATAACAAGATAATATTTTTCTGCACTGTGGAAGAGGTTTCTTCACACTTATCAGGTCCTGCTGATAAGAATTACATCTTGCAGGCCACAGCCAGCCTTGAAGAAAAACTCATGGAATCTTCTCATTTCCGTGCTGCCAGAGCCAGACAAACAAAAAAAGTCATGTACTTAGGTGAACTTTAAAAAAATAATAATTAAAGGGAATGTGTCATCGAAAATGACTTATTGTTTAACTCACATTTTTATGTTAAACACATTTTTTAAAGAATTTTTGGTTATATTTTTTTTAATTTTCCATATCACTTTCAATATGTTTTAATAATTCTTAAGTCCTGCAGTTTTCACTTTGGCTACTAGGTCTAATAATAGTCAGACACTTCCTGTTCTGTACAGAAAGATTCTCAGTTGTCTGCACAAAGAGGGTCAGATTAGAAAGGAGACACCAGTGTGAATAGATAACACAGGATCCACTAGTCACAAGAGGAGATAGTCACAGTTCACCCTTTCACATCCCTGCACAGTGATTTCTTCCCAGGTCACAGAGCATGAATAGAAAACTCTCCTATACAAGTCAATGGGACTAAGTCAGTCTTAAGTCTCCTATGTGCATGAAGCTGCTGTAAAGCATCTCTCTGACTGCTGTTTAAGCAGTGCAAACAATGCCTAGTGGCCAAAGTGAAAACTGCAAGACTTAAGAATTATTAAATATTGAAAGTGATATGAAAAATTTAAAAAAACAACCAAAAATTCCTTAAATATGTGTTTAAAATAAAAACATGAATTAAACAGTGAGTCTTTTTTGACACATTCCGTTGATAAGAAAAATCCATATGATGGTAGTGTCCCTTTAAAAATAATTTGACTTACAGAACCCTGCTACAACCTCTCTATGTAAGATCTGGTTCAAATCTGCGTCCATGGTTCTGTTTGAAACCTTCATTGCAGATTCTGTCAGAAATGATGGCAAACACAGTGCTGCGGTATTTTTTCCATTAAAATGATGGACACTGTGACGGAAACAAATAAGGTTTGTTGGGCACCGGTCATGTCCGTCATTAAATGGGTCCAGTCACACCTCTATGACGGATGTTCTGAATGGAACCTCTGATGCAGATATGATCCACCCCTTTATCTGCCACCCGCTGGAATTATTTAACTCTGTTCTGGTGCCAAACTCCAGTATTACTGCAGGTTTCAACTTCAAGACTTCACACAAAGATTTTCTGAAGGAACCCTTTTAAATGCTGTCATATTGCACTACAAACAACCTCCTTCAAAATGCAAGTGGTAGCATCTCTTTAGCAACCAGCTGATTTTGCCATGGAAAGCTGCGGCCAGCTAGACATTTTAGCTATTAAGTCAGTGTCAGGGATACTATATGTCACTTATTTAGATGAATGGCCATCTAAATCATTGAAATATTGAGCCCACCAGAATGAGAGCGGCTGTCATTTTGGCTCCTAAATGGGCAGTCTCAGGTTGGGTAAACTCTTTTATGAGGTCTACATCATAGTTGCCAACTTTTGAAAATGGAAAAGCAGGAGATTCAAGAGGGCGTCGTGCGTAAAAAATTTGCGTGGACACGCCCATCTTTTGTGTACCACGCCCCTTCAAAAAGCCACACCCACTCCGCCTAACTACATAATGGCTTTGGAAGAAAGGCAGGTAGATGCCCTTATAGCCAGGTAGTAGCCCCCCATAACCAGGTAGTGCCCCTTACAGGCAGGTAGATGCCCCCTCTGTAGCTAGGTAGATGCCCCCCTTTGTTAGCCAGGTAGTTGCCCCCTTTGTAGCTAGTTAGTTGCCCCCTTTAATAGTCAGGTAGTTGCCCCCTTTAGTAGTCAGGTAGTTGCCCCCTTTAGTAGTCAGGTAGGTAGTGCCCCCTTTAGTAGCCAGCCAGGTAGGTAGTGCCCCCTTTAGTAGCCAGCCAGGTAGTGTCCCCTTTAGTAGCCAGCCAGGTAGTTGCCCCCATTGTAGCCAGCCAGGTAGTTGCCCCCAGTGTAGCCAGCCAGGTAGACCCCCCCATGTAGTTAATAAAAATAAAATAATAAATTCCACTTACCTGACCAGGCTCCTGCAGCTCCGGCCAGGCTCCTGCCCGATCTCCTCAGCGACGCAGGGGGAATGAGTGCAGCCGCGCGTCATTTCCCCTGTGCCGCTGATCTGTGTGTACTGCGCGCACAGACGCCGGACATACAGAGGGAGGAGGGAGCGCTCCCTCCTGCCTCCTCCCCGCACAGTGAGACCGCGGACGGGTGACCGGACCCTGCGCCCGCTTCACCCGCCCGTGGGATTGGACCGCTTGCGCCGGTGTAGCGCACCAGCGCTACTCCGGCGCCGCGGCCATTTAAAGGACGCCTGCTGGCGGCGGGAGAAATGCCAGCTCCCCCGGGAGGGCGGTGGGAACCCCAAATAGCGGGACCCCCCCCGCCAAAAACGGGAGAGTTGGCATGTATGGGTCTACATGCCTTAACAGGTCATATAGACAGGTGTTATATTCATGAGACAACCCATGTAAATAGAATCTATCATCAAAGCCGTTTAATAAAACGTATCTCTATGATGCTCGTTGTAAGGTGTTTTATTAGGTGCTATATTAGAGGCTGAACTCTGCCAAAGCAAGTGTTTGGGGCACCATTTAAAAGTGTGTGATATTTATTACTATCTGTATTTTCCGGAATCATTGGCCAAGAAGTATCATGGGATTGTGACTTTATCTCCAAGTAGATCTGGAATATCTAAGCTACTCAGACTAGGAAGTACCATAAGTGGTACTCGTTATTACATAGTACTGTGATCATCTGCTATTCGTGTCTAATTGTTATAGATGTTTGTGAATACAGTATTTGTAGTTACACTTTAGAGCTCAGTTCAGCTTACTGATGTTATCTTATTGCCTTTCATTTCTCCAGACTTGCCAAGTGGCCCTTATGCATATCGTTTAGAGGAACTGGCCTATACTAGAAGTGGGGACAAAGGAAACATTGCAAATATAGGTAATTGAGCTTTT
Source organism: Phyllomedusa bahiana (assembly GCA_025379985.1). Classification (NCBI taxonomy): domain Eukaryota; kingdom Metazoa; phylum Chordata; class Amphibia; order Anura; family Hylidae; genus Phyllomedusa; species Phyllomedusa bahiana. The sequence continues at coordinate 60,201 of JAODAL010005884.1, read as the reverse complement.
TCTACTTCCATTTTTTCACATTTATAGTGGATCAAATAATAATACTACAGCTGTCACTGGTTAATTATATTTCATATATTATATTTCAGATTTGGTACCTTGTTTCCCTGAAAATAAAACAGTGTCTTATATTAATTTTTGCTCCTAAAGACGAGCTAAGACTTTTTAGGGGATGTTTTATTTTTCTATGAACAATAATTCACATTTATTGTTGAACAAAACATCAACATGTATTAATATACTGTAGTGATTTCATCACAAACATCAGCATAAGCAGCCAAACTCTGAATTGCCTAAAAAAAATGCAGTATGTCTAATTTTCAGGGGTGTCTTATTTTCGGGGGAAACAGGGTATGAAATGTTAAAAAACCCTAATAATCTGTCACAATTGGGGCCATCCAGATTCTGGACTGTTGTTCTTGATATGCTATTGGATGTTTAATGTAATACTTAGAGTCCTTATGGTTCATCTCCTATATATTTCCAGCCTCACCAAACAAATATGGACTCTCCTGCAGTTTATTTGTAGAGTGAGTGCTGTCTTTTTGTACTATAGGTGTGGTGGCTCGTCATCCATTATACTACCCATATCTTAAAAGAGCACTTTCATCGCAAGTTGTAGAAGAATACTTCCAGCATTTACTGCAGAAAGATCAACCTGATGAACAACTCGTGACCAGGTATATAGTTATCTACTGAGTAGCAGATTTTGCCATCGATTCATTGATATAGATAATTGTACAACCACAATTCCATAAAAGTTGTGACACAGTGGGAAATGTAAAGAAAATAAGAGTACAATGATTTGAGAATCTTTTATACAAATCTTTTATTCACAGTAGAACAGACATCTGATGCTGAAAGTTACACATTGTTCCATTTGAATGAATCAACTCATTTAGAAATTGATGGAAGAAACACATCTCAAAAAAGTCTATAGAGAGTCATATCTACCATCGTGTAGCATCCCTTTCTTTTTACAATAGTCTGTAATCCCTTAAGACGAACGCCTGAAAAGTAGTTAATGACCAGAACATTTTTTTAGTTTTTGCCTCCTTGTGTTTCAACAGTTGTAACTTTTTTATTTTTTCACTGACGCAGTTGTATGAAGCCTCGTTTTATTCGAGACAAGCTGTACTTTATGGGGGACTAGTTTAAGTTCACTTATAAATAATCGCAGTATTTTATTTTTTTTTGTAGACTTGTTTTATTTTTTTTGACACCATTCACATTTAATAACTTGTTAGATTACTTCTACCGGTTAGTACGGCCGGGTTGATACCTACGATGTATAGTTTTTTTTTGTGTGTGTAATTTATGCAAAATTATTTTTTACTAAATATTTATTTTTATTTTATTAATTTTTTTATTCTTTTTTCTTACACTTTTTCTGTTTTTTTTTTTTACTTTTTATTTTTTAATCCCATGAAGGGAGAACTGTTTTACATTTTTTTTATTATTTTTTTTTACACTTAGTAATGTATTAGCATATTCATATATGCTAATACATTCTAATCTGTGTCACTTTGACACAGGCAGTGATCAGGACAGCACACAGTGTGTCCGGGTCACTGGCTTCATGCACAGTCAGCCCTGGGGCTACTCTAGGTCCCCAGGGCTGACTGTGCAGCCATTCCCCGGGCTCTGTCGGGTCACCGGGTGTTCCGATCACCCGACAGAGCAGGGGAACCCTTTGATTGCGCTGCGGTAACGCACCGCTGCAATCAAAGGGTTAAAGCACCAGGGAGGGGAGGTTTCCTCCGCAACCCAATGCTCGCAGGACATGCTCTGGGATCAGGGCTGTGTAGTACAGCCCCGTTCATAGCGCAGCTGCGGCACTGGGTGCCGCAAACTCCGATGTCTGCAGCGACGCCAAAAGATGTCGCTGCAGACGAACGACCCGCACCGGCCGTCGTCAAAAGTCTGTGCGCGGTCGTTAAGGAGTTAAAGTGATGAGATTATTGCTGAAGTTTTGGGAGAGTAATGTTGTCCCACTCTTCCCTGATGTGGGATTCTAGCTGCTCAACAATCCTTGGTCTTCATTGCTGGATTTTTAATTTCATTATGTACCAAATGCAGGAAGACCAGTTAAGCACCCTTTGTCTTCTGTGAAGCCATGCTGTTGTGATGGGTGCAGTATGTGGTTTAGCATTGCTGAAGAATGCAACCCTTTCCCTGAAAGAGATGTTTTCTGGATGGGAGCATATGCTGTTATAAAACCTCAATATACTTCTCAGCATTGATAGTGTTTTTTAAGATATGTAAGCTGCCCATGTCATAGGCAATAAGGCATCCTGATACCATCAGGGATGCAGGCTTTTGAGCTGTGCACTGACAGCAAGTTGGGTGGTCCTTTTCCTCTTGAGGACACTGTATTCGTGGTTTCAAGTTCTGATTCATCTGACCACAGAACAGTTTTCTATTTTGCCTCAGTCCATTTTATATGAACTTTATGCAAGAGAAGATTGTGGCATTTCTAATTCATATGAATATGACATTTTCTCTGCATGATAGAGCCTTTATTTGCATTCGTGGATTGCACTGTGAACTTTGTTCTCAGGCAATGATTTCTGGAAGTATTCTTGAGCCCATGCAGTGATTTGTATGACTGATTAGTGTTTGTATTAATGCAGTCCTGCCTAAGGACTTATAGATCACGAGCGTCCAATATCGACTGTCAGCCTTGTCAATTGTGCACATGGATTTCTCTAAAATCTCTGAGGTTTTGATGATATTATGTACTGTAGATGGTGGGATATTCAGTGTCTTTCAGGTTTCCACTAGGAAAAAAAATTCATTTTTCGATGAAGTTTTTTACAAATTGGTAAACCTAACTGTCTTGGTTTCTGAGAGACTCTGACTCTCATGCACCGTCATGTGACTTACTTAAGATTTTTCCATCCAACTTTTTATTAGTACCACTTACTTTTTACACCCTTCTATGTACCCTGTCCCAACCTTCTTGCGATGTGTTGCTGCTGCCATCAGTTTGTAAATTAGTTCATTTTTTTCAAATGAAATGGAAAAATGTCTAACTTTCAACCTCTTATGTTTGTTCTATGTTGTATTGTGAATAAAATATGGCTGTAAGTGACTTCCAAATTATTACATTTTTTGTTTTCTTTATATTTTGCACACTGTCCCTTTTTTAGAATTGGGGTTGTATATATATTATGCACATAATCATAGACAATATAGCTGAGCAGTACCTCTTCTTGCTTGATGTTTGGGCCTATTTTTTTTTTGTTTGTTTTTTAGCTGTTGAGCATATTGATTGCAACACATTTTATGAATATTTTTTTTATCCCCCGGATATTGTGCCGATCAACTTTTACCAGGAAAATTTGTTTCGGCTTGTTTTTTGGGCAGACTTTGTTACATGTGTGCCCAAATAAAAACATGAAAAAAAAAGTTTTTTGAGGTTTTCATTTTTTTAAAAACCTTGTATGGTGAAGTTTTCCCCTTGGTAAAAAAAAAGCCAAAATTTAATGTTTGCTAAAGTTTTAAAATAAAAAAACAATTTTTAAAATTTAAAAAGGGCCCAAAAGGCAAAACCATTTACTGAAAAAAAGCGGGGAAGTTCAAAAATAATGTGTGACCCAAGGTTTTAATTGAGCTTTGAAAAATTAACCCGTGAAAAATCAGTTGTAGGACAGTGTAAATAAATTAAATGGTTAAAGGGGTTTATAAAAAAATTTATTTTTTAAAGCCATTAAAAAAACCTTTTTTTTTTGGGGCCCATCTTTTTCTTTTTTTCTTTTTTGTAAATTTACTTTTTATTTTAAATATAAATTTAAAAAATTTTGGGAAAAATGAATTCTAACATTTAAGGATTGATAATTAAAGTTAATTTACCTCTAAAATTTTGATATCTTATTTGATTTAAGCCTCTTTTGGAAACAAGAAATTTTTTTTTCTTTATTGCTTTTATTTAAACCATAAAAAAAAAAAAAAACTTTTGCCCCCCCCTCCCCATTACTACTACAGTCAGCTTACGTTTCATCCTTATCAAATTTTTACGTCAGATATCGCGAAAGGTTTTATAAAATGTTATGATTTCATATCTCCCCTAAAAATAGTGTTGTCTTATAAGCCTGAACCGAAAAATTCGCTATTTTGTAAACCCCTACCCTGGCCAAATCCCTTTGTTTACTTTAAGAGGGCCTAAACACCTGTAGTTCCTTAAGAAAATACCATGTGGTTTAAATAAATGGAGTCATGTGGTCTCTTATTTCCTGTTTGTCAAAAAAGTTCCAGAATTTTCTCCCCTTTTAAAAAATTTTTGGCCTGTTGTTCTTTATGTTTTTTCCGTTTTCCCCCATCCTTTAGGAAACATTTAAACCCTACCAACCACCTACAACTGAGGGGATATCTTGACTGAGCCACTTGCTCCCATTTTGTTTTTATGCATTAGTCTTGTGTAAAGATATACAGGACCAGTAGATACCATGTCACAGGACAGTGACTGTAATAGAAAATGCATACACATAAGGGCAGATTTTTTGTCTTAGGACAACGACTGCAATCTATACATATTGATATCCATGCTCACCAACATTACTTTGTGGAGTTAACATTAATAGTTTAATAGAAATACATAATTTCGAATGATCAAAATACCCAGCACAACCCAACGTGGAGGTCCCTTTACATGTTGCCCCACTAGCCTAATTTTGTAGACGCTGTTGAAATTGTTCCTAAGCCTTCGCAGGCTTTTCGGTGTAGCCAGACCCACTCTCTGCTACACTTCTGAGTGCAGGGCAGTATAATTGGATGATGTGACCTTCTTCTTCACTCAACTCCTCCCCAGTGCTTCAATGTATAAGCTGAAAACAGCAGGCGCCACTGGATACAGGCACCACTGATTCAACAAGCAAGTTTTCTCCACTAAATTCCACCTCCCACCCCCTTACTTGGGCAGCAGGAACTGGTAGGCACTGAAGCCAGTGAAAACTGTACCTCCCCCTCCCCCCCACCCTCACCGGCTTAGAACCACCCATGTCACACTGTACATCCAGCCATTCAGTTTGGGTGCTGAATGTTGCAGGAACCACTGTATACAGAAACTGATGAGTACTGCTTTCCCCAGCTTGGTGCTGCCCACACGACACTATATATCCCTATAAAGTGCCCACACCAAGCTGTACAGCTCTATAGTGCTTTGATGTGGGCGCTGAATGCAGCAGGAGCAGGTGGACACAGGTTGCTGAAGGATGAGCAGCTGTGCCATTCATGTAGACTAGAGCAGTGGGAGATGCTGTCTGCTATGATGCTTAGTGAAGGGTAAAGTGCAGCAAGTTTAGATGAGACAGCTTCTTCCCCTCCCCCTCCTATGCTCTTGGTACTACGTACATAACACTGTACATTCCTGTACAGTGCTTAAAGGAGTTTTCTCACTATAACGATTGCTTTTTGATCTTGCAAAAACAAAACACTTTGTGATATATGTCCATTAACAGTATCCTACCTTTTCTGAGGTATCTCCTCTTTTTTGGGCTGTATCAGATCCTCAGGTCACTATAGTAGACCTGTTCAATCTCTCATGATAGGCTGCCAGCACTGGTTGCTATAGCTACAGACCGGGCTTCTACTGCAGTCGAGTAGCAGTCAGTAAACACGCCCTTGTATATATGTGTGTGTGTATATATATTGTGAGACGGTGACAGGCCAACAAATTTACAGTAGAACATAGAGCAGGGAAGCTACAAGGTAATGCTAATGCTCTCTCCCGAACGCACTGCATGGTGGCTAAAAGTGTCCGACCCCACAGGTTTGAATAGAGGGGGGAGGGTATGTGAGACGGTGACAGGCGGAGTGGTTAAGGGAAGGTATATTTCCCCTCGACTACTCTCTTATGCGGCCTTAGGCAGTATATAGACCGATGCGTGTCACAGAGATGCCTGGGCTCGGTGAAGGAAAGCCGACCGTTCTTGTGTGTCAGTAACATAGTGATATATATACATACAATTCATAGAAAAAGTTTGGGCACCCCTATAATTTTTAATCATTTTTAGTTCTAAATTTTTTGGGTGTTTGCAACAGCCATTTCAATTTTATATATCTAATAACTGATGGACACAGAAAATTTTTCCCGGATTGAAATGAGGTTTATTTGTATAACACAAAATGTGCAATATGCATTAAACCAAATTTTGACTGGTGCAAAATTTGGGTACCTTATCATTTTATTGATTTGAATACTCCTAACAAATTTTTTAAACTGACTTTCCTGAAGCACAACATTGGTTTTGTAACCTCACTGAGCTTTGAACTTCATAGCCCGGTGTAATCCAATGATGAGAAAAGGTTATTTAAGGTGGCCAATTGCAAGTTGTTCTCCTAATTTGAATCTCCTGTGAGAGTGGCATAATGGGCTCCTCAAAACAACTCTCAAATGATCGGGAAAAAAAGATTGTTCAAAAATAGTTGTTCAGGGGAGGATACAAAAATTGTCTCAGAGATTTAACCTGTCAGTTTCCACTGTGAGGAACATAGTAAGGAAATGGAAGACCACAGGGACAGTTCTTGTTAAAGCCCAGAAGTGGCAGGCCAAAAAAAATATCAGAAAGGCAAGAGAAGAAGAAGGGTGAAACAGTCAAGGACAATCCACAGACCACCTCCAAGAGCTGCAGCATCATCTTGCTGCAGATGGTGTCACTGTGCATCGGTCAACAATACAGCCACTTTGCACAAGGAGAAGCTGTAGGGAGAGTGATGCGAAAGAAGCCGTTTCTGAAAGCACGCCACAACAGAGTGCCTGAGGTATGCAAAAGCACATTTGGACAAGCCAGCTTCATTTTGGAAGAAGGTCCTGTGGACTGATGAAACGAAGATTGATTTGTTTGGTCATACAAAAAAGGCGTTATGCATGGCGTCCCAAAAACACAGCATTCCAAGAAAAACACTTGCTACCCACTGTAAAATTTGGGGAGGTTCCATCATGCTTTGGGGCTGTTTTGGGCCAATGCCGGCACCGGAAATCTTGTTAAAGTTGAGGGTCGCATGAATTTAACTCAGAAATCAGCAGATTTTCCCAGAATAATGTACAAGAATCGTGATGGAATTTGAAGTTACGCCGGGGGTTGGATATTTCAGCAAGAAAATTGATCCCAAACACAGCCCAAATCTACTCAGGCATTAAATGCAGGGGAAAAATTACAAATGTTCTGGAATGGCCATCCCAGTCCCCAGACCTGAATATCATTGAACATCTGTGAGATACTTTGAAACGGGCTGTCCCTGCCCCGACCATCCCAAAATTAACTGAACTTGAATTGTTTTGTTTAAAAAGGAATGGTCAAAAATACCTTTCATCCAGGGCCAGGAAATGATTAAAAGCTACAGGAAGCGACTAGAGGTTTTTTATTTTGCAAAAGGAGGATCTACTAAATATTAATGTCCTTTTCTGTTGGGGTGCCCCTACTTTGCACCGGTCAAATTTTGGTTTAATGCATTATTGCACATTTGTTTAGTACAATAAACCTCATTTCAATCGGAAATATTATGTGTCCATCAGTTATAGATATATCAAATTTGAAATGGCTGTTGCAAACGCCCAAATATTTAGAACTAAAAATGATTAAGATTAATAGGGGTGCCCAAACTTTTTCATATGACTGTATATATGTGTGTGAGTAGGATCAGCAGCAGGTAGGCAACACAAGCAATACAGCTGTGCTCAAAAGTTTACATACCCCCGCAGAATTTTTGCTTTCTTGGCCTTTTTTCAGAGAATGTGAATGATAACACAAACATTTTTTTCCACTCAAAGGTTAGTTTGGGTTTGGGGGAGGCCATTTATTGTCAAACTATTGTGTTTTCTCTTTCTAAATCATAATGACAACCAAAAACATCCATATGACCCTGATCAAAAGTGTACATTACCTGGTGATTTTGGCCTTATAACATGCACAGAAGTTGACACAAATGGGTTTGAATGGCTACTAAAGGTACAGTAACATCCTCACCTGTGACCTGTTTGCTGGTAATCAGTGTGTGTATAAAAGCTGAGTTTCTGGGATCCAGACAGAGTCTTGCATCTTTCATCCAGCCACTGACGTTTCTGGATTGTGAGTCATGGGGAAAGCAAAAGAATAGTCAATGGATCTACGGGAAAGGTAGTTGATCTGTATAAAACAGGAAAGGGATACAAAAAGATATCCAAGGTATTGATAATGTCAGTCAGCAGTGTTCAAACTGTGATTAACCAATGGAAAATCAGGGGCTCTGTAAAAACCAAACCACGGTCAGGTAGACCAACAAAACTTTCGTCCACAACTGCCAGGAAAATTATTCGGGATACACAGAAAAACCCACAAATAACATCAGATGAAATACAGGACTGTCTGAAAACTAGCGGTGTGGCTGCTTCAAGATGCACAATAAGGAGGCACTTGAAGAAAAATGGGCTGCATGGTCAAGTCTCCAGAAGAAAGCCATTATTGCACAAATACCACAAAGTATCTCGCCTACAATACATCAAACAGCACAGGGACAAGCCTCAAAACTTCTGGAACAAGGTCATTTGGAGTGATGACCTCAAAATAGACCTTTTTGGCCACAACCATAAACGTTACATTTGGAGAGGTGTCAACAAGGCCTATGATGAAAGGAACACCATTCCTACTGTAAAGCACGGGGGTGGATCACTGATGTTTAGGGATGTGTGAGCTACAAAGGCACAGGAAACTTGGTCAAAGTTGAAGGAAAGATGAATGCAGAACGTTATCAGCAAATACTGGAGGCAAATTTACACTGATCAGCCCGGAAGCTGCGCATGGGATGTACTTGGACGTTCCAACATGATGACGATCCAAAACACAAGGCCAAGTCGACCTGTCACTGGCTACAGCAGAATAAAGTGAAGGTTCTGGATTGGCCATCTCAGTCTCCTGACCTCAATATTATTGAGCCACTCTGGGGAGATTTCAAGCCCACAGTTCATGCAAGACAGCCCAGGAATTTACAGGAATTGGAGGCTTTTTGCCAAGAAGAATGGGCAGCTTTACCATCTGAGAAAATAAAGAGCCTCATCCACAACTACCACAAAAGACTTCAAGCTGTCATTGATGTTAGAGGGGGCAATACACTGTATTAAGAACTGCGGTATGTGAACTTTTGATCAGTGTCATTTGGATGTTTTTGGTTGACATTCTGATATAAAAAGAGAAAACACAGAAGTTTGACAATAAATGGTTTTACCCAGCCACTAACCATGAGTTGAAAAGTAAGTTTTTGTGTTATTATTCATAATCTCTGAAAAAAGGCCAAGAAAGCAGAAATTCTGCTGGGGTATGTAAACTTTTGAGCACAACTGCATATATATATATATATCTCATAATATGTATGTATACATACTGTGGCAGACTGACCTCAGACGGTCGCAGGATTCTGCCACTGGGTGGCGTACAGCAGAAGATCTGCTGCCGACGTGCCACCGAAAACCTGGTTTCGGTGGGGGAAGGCAACCATTTGGTGTCAGTAACCATAGGTTACTGACATGTGTATCTAGTATGGCTGCTATGCGGCTTGTGATGGGTTGCCTTTCCCGGGATGGTCACAGTGTTGGGTGGGAGGCCGTTCCAGGCCAGGTTCGGTTCCAGTTCCAGGATTTACCAGGCCTATAAAAAGCCGTCTCTCTAGGTGATCAGGGGGCGTGGTCTGCTACCTGGCACTGGAGCAGTAGTGGAGCTAGTAAGAGCTCTGGTCCCCTGGAGGCTTGAGGGAAGCCAACCAGATACAGTAAGGACACTGTTGTGTTGTGGTACTGGACAGTAGGTACAGACCACAGTTATTGAGGGACTCACTGTATGTGTAGTCAGTGGTCGGACGGCCTAGGATTTTATTTTTATCAGTTGTGTTTTCTGTAACTGTGTGCCTCAATAAAACTGGTTGAGGCCAGTTTGAAACATTCCTCCGTGTTGGAAGATATTTTTGGGCCAAGATCGTTCTACCAAGGACGGCGCTCCTAAAAAGCCAAGTGAGAAAACCCCCGAGACGGGCCAAGATGGCGTCTCAGAGCTAAACGGCAGTTTACAATACTCACGTATGTACTACTCACTAAGAGCTAGGGATATCTGGTTTTTGGTTGAAATTTCAATGCACATGTCCAACTGTACAATCTTCAGCACTTTTTGCACAACTTGCTGATCGCTAACAAGGAGCTTAATTGCAAAATTCAAAAACGGTGGTCAATTCACTCTGAGCAGAAATGAAGGCCACTAACGATGCTGGAGACGTCCAGGAGAGAGCTATGCATCAGCCACCTCAGGAAGCGGACCATGCGAGTGTTTTATGTCAAGTGCTGAATAAAACAAGCACACATTATTTGGACAAGTTCCTAGTGTTTTGTTTTGTTTTTTATGCACTTTTTTTTTATCTGAGAGCTATTTTTTTTTTACCTCCCCTATTATTCTACTTTATAGTAGAGTAGCTTTTGCACTAAGCATCAGCCACTTTAATGGTCGTGTTAAATTGTGGAAAGGTGGGTCTAGTCAATACAGAACTGCCCTACACTTTGTGAATGGTACAGTGACAACTACTTGAATAACATCATTTATCCAGTCATTGTGCCTCTGCATGAACAACACAGGGCTCATTTCATCCTTATGAATGGCAATACTTTAGTTCATCGAGGTTGCATCATTAGGGAACAACTGTTGGAGACTGGGATACCTCAAATAGTGTGGCCTGCACTTTCTCCAGAACCCCCTAGAAAACCTGTACGATCAGCTGAGTCGCAGTAACTCTGTACCCCTGAACCTCAATGACCTGAGTGAGTGGGAAGTCATGCCTCAGCAGTCAATAACTGGACTTGTGAACAGATTGATAGAAACGCATCAGCTAGATCATTGCCCTGACCCTGTGTCATCCTATCATTTTATTTTTGACATGGAATAAACAATGTTTTTATGATTAATGAGTACTGAACCCAATATCCCTTCCTTTTTATGGCAGCCGGGGACGTAGTAAAGGTCTCTATGCCTGCTACAAACACACAGATTACACATAAGAAATGAATGAGGAGCCTAAATACTGCAGTACATTAGGACTATAGTTTATAGGACAAGCAGTCAAGTATTGCATGTTTAAGTACAGGGCTGCACCTCTATTCTGGCATCCTTTCAGCCCAAAAAACTGGCACAGCCTTGTTTTCTAGATTTATAATCAGGCAAACTCAAAAATTATGTTCATTAAATACTAAATACTATACTGCAGTACATTAGGACTATAGTTTATAGGACAAGCATCAAGTATTGCATGTTTAATACAGGCTGCACCTCTATTCTGGCATCCTTCAGCCCAAAAAAACTGGCACAGCCTTGTTGTCTAGATTTATAATCAGGCACACTCAAAAAGTAGGTGCATTACGGCACCAGCGGCACTTTGTAATGCACCTGAGATCAGGGGGCGTTCTGGAGGTGTGTCGCACCACAACTGTATGATTCTACACATTTATGACTGGAGGACGGTGAAACTGTGCGCATTACTGCTGGAACTGCCAGACCAAGTTAAAAGTGGTTTACCTGAGCCCGAGTTTTCGCTTTGTAGCTAGAAAGCACCTAATCTATGACCCGCAGTAGAGCAGGTTCATAGATTCAAGCGCATTCTACACTATTAATGAGCGCAAATAAATTGTCGTCTGTGCACCAAAATACATACATGTTCAAGTAAAAAGAGAAAGTTTAAAATCACCCCCCTTTTTCCATTTTACAAATAAAAAAAAAATTATACCTCGCCCTGCAAAAAAAACAAAAAAACATCATGCAGCTCTATCACAGGAACAAGAAGTTATTGTTTTAAGAAAATGAAGATGTGAAGCCAAATTTTTTTATTTATTTTTTTTTCTTAAAGGTAGTAAAACATAATTAAAACTATGTTAATTCAGTATCTTCAGAATTGTACCAAATTGCAACTATGTCATTTATACCAAACAATGAACTCATTAAAAATGAAACCCCCACAACAATGGAGCAATTGTAGTTTCTTTCATGTTCCACCCCTCAAAGCATTTTTGAGGGGATTTCCCAGTAAAGTATATGGTACAGCCAAGCGTACCATTAAAAAGTTATTTGAAAGAAGAAAGTATGTCCAGCATCCTCCAAAATTCACATACTTTATTCCATATTAGAGACAAAAGACATGCTATGATTAAGGGCCCATGTGGCCTGAAACGCGTTGGATGTAGTCTGCTGGAGTTTGTATTTTGTCTCTAATATGGAATAAAGTACGTGCAATTTTGGAGGACGCTGGACATACTTTCTTCTTTCAATTTACTACGTGGTTGCATCAACAAGTCCGTGCATCCCCTGTCTGGTGAGCTAGTGCATTCATTTACTTTTCACAAATTAAAAAGTTCTTGTTCCGCAAAACACAAGCCCTGTGTAGGTGGAAAAATAAAAATGAATGACTCGGAAAGGTGGGAAGGAAAAACAAGACAACAAAAATCCACCCCCTAGCAACACAATTTGTGTAGAAGGTGATGCTTTGGTCGGTGTTTAGAGATACTGGGAGGCAAATGTCTTAAAAATCCTCCTAAAGACACAAGGAGATCCGGGAGAGTCTGAAGCTAGATGTTTTGAGAGGAAAAAGTCAGGAGAAGTATGGAGTTATAGATGATCAAAGCTAGATGTTAGGCCGGGCAGAGTCAATATGGAGTCCTTTACATTTAGCAGTAAATCTTTAATTTTGGTAAGAACAGATTCTGTTGAACAGTTTGGAAACCAGAATGTACTTGAACATATGAGTAGGTAGAATAATCAGTGAATGTGTTTCTTCTAGCCAGTGTATGACTATGTTTTATTTCTTTTCTGCAGATATGAGTTGCCAGGAATATATGGATTAAATTTTGTTTTGAAGAACGCATTGGGGGGTGGAGGCATTGCATCCCTCAGGAGTGATCCACAGGTACAGTATTTTATATCCACATATGGCCTGCACATATTAAAGGGGTTGTCCAGTGAATTAAAATGGCTTTCTTGAGTCTTTATTCTTTTCCCTGTGATGTTTTTTCTATTAATTTGTGATTGTGTCTTGCTGTATGTATCCTCTTTTCTTTAGTTTGGAATCTGCTTCCCTTTACTCTGTAAAACTACAAGTCCCAAGACTCTTCCTCCCTCCCAATCCCAGGGTCAATGGACGCTACCTGTTTTCTCCCTTATGTATCAATTCCTCCTTTACTGTCCCATACTTCCTTTTTTCACACCTGCATTCTCTGCCCTGGTCATTGTAATGTGCTGTGCTTGTAACAACCTTCTCCTTATCTCTCCCAGAACAGATACCCTACATGTAAGCTTTAGTGTAAACATTCTCCTTTCCCATAGCTCTCCCCAACCCTCTGTATCTCTTAGTGCATGTTTACATGACATGTCTTTCTGTCTCAAAAATCTATTGAGGAATCCATGGCAGAAATTCAATACGTACTCTAGTGGATTTGTCAACAAACCAACCTGTAGAATACTCAGTGCAGAATCCATCAGGTTTCCCATTGAAAGAAAAAATGGATGCATAGACTACAAAGTTTTTTAAACAGATTTGGCTTTGGAATGTTTATAAAAAAAATCTCTTTGTGAACATACAGTAAGGCTCGGTCTCCACGGCATTGGACAAAAAAGTCATTGAAAATCAAATCCTAAAAACATTCATAAAACTGAGTTCTTTTTTGTTCACTGCCTGATAAAAGCTGCTAAAAAAACATACATTTTTGTGTTTTTTGTTGCATTTGTTGTGTTTTTGGTGTTTTTTTTATTAAATACATAGCATATTTGCTGTATATCTCTGCAAAATGCGCAAAAAACACGCAAGAAAAAAGTCCAGCGCTTTACATAGGCTCCAATAGTAAATTTTCTGCCCTGCTCAGTTGTTTTTTGCAAAAATGAGTAGAGAAAAAAAAGATCTGTGGAGACAAAAGAATGTTTTCACTATCGAAGTCTATGGGACCTCATTTCAACGTTTTTATAAAACGAAAAACGCTGAAAAAATGTCTTTTTTTGTGTACAGTGGAGACATAGCCTAAGTACGTCCACTCGGTAATGGTTTTCAGACGGTTTTTGAGATGGTTTTCATCAGCCTTCAGATGATGAAAAACTGCAGGAAGGTCACAGAAATTTATTTTGAAGGTACATTATAAAAGTGTCTAACTTTAGGGGGAGATGTTACTTAGAAAATATTATTCTTTCCCTGGACATCCCCTTTAATTCCAGTATGATGGGGTAGTGCCATGTAGAGCTAAGATGTTGGATAGATTTTGGTTACATTAAAGGGGTATTCTCATTTCAATGATTATATTTAAACTACTTACTAATGTAAACTTATGCCTCCTTGTCATTGCCTTTATTTTTAGATATTGACATGTCCTTAAAATCTTAAATGGCATTTACCTAAGGTCCCTTGTATCCTTCTTGTTTCATTTTCCAGTGAGTACAGCTACTGCTACTGTCCTACAACAGTGGCAGCACTTGCACAGATCCTTTCTAACCATATTAACTTATGGACTCTCAGGAGTGTGCATTACAAGGGGAGGTCAGGCATGACATTTTAAATTGTGATTTCTCACCTCTTCCCACAGTGTCACCCGCTGCAGAGGGTCTCACAAGGAAACCTTATATGTTTTATGTCCATCGGATTAGGGATGACTGCCCAAGTAGGATGTTTGGGATCCCTTATTGGAGTTAGTAAATCACTGTATATATAGGGTTTCCCTGCTAATAGGTGGTGTTCCACCAGACTTGATAATAGAAAAGGAGTTATTCCTTCACAATTAGAATGTGATAAATTGAGAGGATAGAAATCAGGTTTTTAAATAGTGTGTATAGAGGTTAAGTGTTATACATAATAAAAGTTACGTTTTAGTGTTCTATAGATTGAGAACTAATAGAGTTTAAGTTTGCCTATGTCAAAATAGTAAATATAGTCATTACAAGGGCATTCACAGAAGCTCTCAGCCACTTCTCTATTACTGTACAAACTGAATAGGATGGCTCCCAGGCATGTGCATTATCTCTATAAACCATCTTTTCAAGCTATGGTCAGCTGAATCGGGAGCATACACAGAGGCTTATGGTGGTGTGATCTTGTATCAGCTTGTCATGTGATACAAGGGCATTGGGCCACCCACTGCAGAAGTTGCTGAACGATAATGAGGGCTAAGGTAACAGAAAATATGCAGGAGGGACTGGGGGTAAAAATTATGTCTGATTGATGTATTTAGTTTATTTTTGAATATGAATTCGCTTTGTGGGGAAAAAATTTATAGAGAAGATGGGAATAATCCTTTAAATCTATAATGTATTTTAATTTATCTAAAATCTATCCTAAATCTCAGTTCTTTGTTGCCACTACCATACTGGAATTAATGTTAAATTATACCCTTGCTTTATGGAAAATATAATCCATTTTATTTTCCTATATATTTAGACAAGGATTTATTTTTAAAAAGTCATCCTTATCTTTCATGTCATTCATTATTGCTAGGAATATTGTGGTTGGGTTTTGGAGAGAGAAGTGAATACTGTGGGAGAGAAGGGAAATTTTGGTGGAGCATCACATAACGAATAGTCATCTTAAACCATATTACTGTAAAAAGCAACTTTTTCATACAAGAGCCAGTTTGTACAGTGAATCCAAAGCTTAAAGGGAACCTGTTAGGTGATTTATGCTGCCATATCTGAGAATGGATGTGATAGAGAGAAAAAAAGCTATGTGATATGTAGGTTTATATGATTTGGAACAGGATTTCTGAGTAAAACAAAGAGAAAAAAAAAACATACTAGTAACCCCACCCACATACAGTGATTGACAGTTTGCTCTGTACAAACACTAATGTAGGGAAAGCTATAAATCACTGTACACTCTGACTGTTTCTTAAGGAGACCGGTTAATATTTTCTCTGCTTTTTACTCAGAAGTCCAGCTTTAAATCTTATAAACTTACACATCACAGAGCCCTCTATCACATCCTACTCTCAGAAAAAGGAGCATAAACCACCTGACAGGTTCCTTTTAAAGATCTAATGATATATCAAGAAATAAAAGACTACTTTACATATAAACATTTTTCTTACCATATGTATGGTAATATAAAGACAACAAATCAACTTAAAATTGAAAAGAAAAGTTGAAGTTTAGTAGAAGGAGCAGAAGAAATACATGCAAGGATAATGAAAGCTAATTAAAAACAGATAAGGTAATTTCCTTAGGTCGGGGGGGGGGGGGGTCAAACCCATTTCCAAGCTGTATCTGCCTTTAGTAGACAATTACAAAACTTCCTGCTGATCTGCGCTGTGTATACAGTGGCCAGGAAGGCAGGGACTAATAAACCATCCCTGTCTTCTCAGTAAAGAATCCAGCTGCCATTGACAGCTGCCAACTCACTCCTGCTGCTGCAAAGTCACCATGTAGGTGCAAACTGTGCAAGGACGTTCTAGAACTATCTTGCAGAACTATATACTGACATTGAAAGTCTATAGGCAAGCACCTAGAGGGGTGTTCTGAACTCAGACATTTTTAGCATACTAAAAGGATAAGCCATAAATGTCTGATAGGTGGGGGTCCAAACTCTGGGACCCAGAGCTATCTCAAGAATGGAGATCCATTTACCTCTAGTCCTGTGCCATGGCTACACAGACTGGAGAGGTGGCTGGACAGATGACTAGTAATGTCCGTGTATAAGGGAAAATTATTCATTGAAAGGGATATGACCAGAGCACTCTTCTTAATAGGTTTTAGGGGCCTTCGGAAAGGAATAAACAGAGAAGTAGTGGAGAAGCTCATCCCTCTTATGTCCTGTTCTGAGAAATAAGTGTAGAGAGCTCTTCTTTTGAAAGCTGTGCTGTAGAATAAAGCAGATAATTCTTTTTCTGCTTAAACCTACCACAGTGGCCTCTTTGGCCATATTTTATATTATATTATTGGCAGTATTTCTGTAATATTCCTACTGTAAAGGGCTAAGCACTTAACATGTTCTCATTAATAAAATATAGTCCTTTTATAAGTTAAATAAAAACCTATTTAAAGGTGCATTCCCACATGAAATATTTATGGCATATTCACAGACTATGCAATAATTATCTAATAAATGTGGGTGCGACCACTCAGACCCTTAGCTGTCATCTCCAACCCATTCCAACTGGTTATATGACAGGAACTCTATGCTTCTAGGTGGATAATACATAAAGCAGCCTGAGTCCATTTAACCCGGCAGGATGGTTTTCAGTCAACCTCTCAGAACTGCATTTATCTGGCATTCTTGACTTGTGCTGTAGAAATACCATACTTGTCTAACTTGGGAATGTCCCTTTAAGTATTTGTACCTAGAGTTATAGTTTATGTAGTTTGGCTTTGAATCCAAAAACCGTCTGAAAATCCATTGGAAAACTGATAGTGTGGACGGAGCCTTAGGGCCCGTTTAAACGACAATGGACAAATACCAGTCGGTTTATCCGACCGCTATTTGTCCGGTTTGTGTGCTGTCCCCACGGCCTCGGGGGGGGGTGGGGGGCAGCTTTTCTCCGCAATGAACAGAGAAAAGCACTCCCCCTTCCCATTCACATGTTCGTATCCCGTCCGAAAGCCGCCAGGCGGAAAACCCGTGCAGTGGGGACTGCTGCACGGATTTTCCATAGAAGCCCGTTGTGCTCGTTTGCGGCCCATTTTTCAGACGGTCTGCAAAACCGCAAACCGTATGAATAACCGTCCGCAAACCCATGCCGTGGGGACATGCCCTTGGTTTCATGGCAGAATAATGTAGTCTGCTGTTCTACTAAGGAGATCTAGTATAAACCTATCAGACTTATCAGAAGTCAATGGGACCCTTTAAAGAGTGGTCTTATAAGGATCCTGCATGTGGTATCTGTCACATATGCCTAAGAATCCATGGTGCTGTATTTAGGGATATTGATTAACAAATATTGTTGAAATATTTTCTGGAGGCCTATGCAGAATGTCCCACTTAGGATACAATTATATATTTAAATTGCTCAGTTCATCAGCAACATTATGCATTTACTAGTAATTGTACTCACTTTGTTTTTCCTATTTAGTGTGAATCCTGACTTTTTTTCCTTTTGGGATATTTGCAACTACTGAAATAAATAAAAGTGTAGGGTTCATTGGGCGATACAACTACAGGATGAACTTCGCCTCCTTGTGTGCTTGAAAAATACTAGTTGAGTATGTATGTCCCATAGGTTTCATGGTCCTTAAAGTACATATCTAAAGTTTAATGTAAGACCGGTCAACTTTGTAAGGTACAGAAGGTTTGGAAGGAAAGGCCGTGCCCATCAGTATAACAAAACAAAAAGGAGGTCCCATCTATCAAACAGGCAGCATACTGTGTTATAGAGCATAGTAAACACTTATTTGTGTTCAGTCTTAACCATTTTATTGTTAAACTTTCTAGTCTCTGTATTACATCATAAATGTTTGGACTTAAATTTTTGTTCTTTTTTTTTTTTTAGGGAAAAGCACTTGGACAAATGCTACTCGACCTCGAGATAAAAAATGTCCCCGATTTAAAATCTCTGATTGATTAATCTGCTAGTATTGAAACAAACTTGTGCCAAAATGTTTACTGGAGTTCTAGTATAGGAAATAGAAGTATCTCTATTTATAGAGAAACATAACAAAGGGTTAACACACAAGAAGCCATAATGTGTATTACTAGCCAATTGTATTTGTATGTAGCTATACTTAATATATAGGGTACGGAGAAACTTGATAAGGTAAACTTGTCACCATGTTATCTTCTATGTATTTTTGTATTTGTCTGGGCGCTAGTTTTTGATAAAACTTACCCTTGGGCTCAGTGAACGCTGGTTTTATGACTGTCATGGCAGAATAGTGTTATCTGCTGTACTAGTAGATCTGGTGAAAACCTGAAAGGCCTTTTATAAGTGTATGGGAGTCATTACAACATTTTTATTAGCACAACTAAAAATATTGTAAACTCTGTGAGATGACTTCAGTGTTATTGTGTTGTACTGTAATATTGATGAATATACAGTAACTAAAGATAGAACAGTTCATGACATTTACAAATACGCCTTCATATTGCACTTGTCTCTAACTTGATCTAACATTGAGTCTTGTAGTATAACAACTATTCATACAAGACCTGCAACAACAGAAGTCTTAGGGTATGTTCACATGGCTTATTTTGGAGCACATTTCGCCACGTATTTCGCCGTGTACTGCGCTTAATACGCAGAGAAATGCGCTACATAATTACGGTAATCCATAGCTCTCATAGACCACTTTGGATTACGCCTCCTCTCCCTGCTCGTACAAAACGATTGTATTGTACACGCGGTGAGATAAGTGACATGTCATTTATAATAGTAATGCATGCCTATGGGGCCAGCGGGCATCCGCTCCCACCCCCCACGTCCCCACGCATCAGGAGTAAGTGCTGATTAGTGCGGGCTCCCGAAACACAATGTAATGCGGCGCATACTGAACGCGCCGCAGTACATCGTGTGAACATACCCTTAGTCCTGTTGTTCAAATTTATGTTTATTTATGAGAACATATTTGTTGTGAAAATTTTATTTTTTCCTTAAATTTTCAATATCACTCTATGCAGGCAGCCCCCGAGTTATAAAAACCTGGTTTAAACACAATTCATACTTAAAGGAGTAGTCTCGGAAACTTCTCTTCACCAGTCCTTGGTAGCTTCGATCCGTCTGCGCACACACCCGACTATACTCGGAACTCCCACAGAAATGAATGAGTGGGACAGCGCTAGCACCGCCTTCTTCATTCACATGTAGGGCCGGATCGCAGGTAGCAATGAACGGCCAACAAAGAGAATTTCCCAAAACGGGACTACCCCTTTAAGAACAGAGGCTATTGTTTGTGCCGTCCGAGCATGAATCACGCTCCATTTACGCTAGCCTTGAGCTCCATGGCTCTACCCCTATCCTTTAGTGGCGTTGCGTGCTTGCACATGTGCCACCTTACTCCCTCTTGATGTGAAGAAGGCCAACCCAGGTCAAAATGTTGCATATATAAAGTGAAGGAAATAATTATTTGATCCCTTGCTGATTGTGTAAGTTTGCCCACTGACAAAGACATAAATAGTCTTATAAATTTAATGGTAGGTTAATTTTGACATTGAAAAATAGAATATCAAAAATAAAATCCAGATAATCACATTGCATAAATTATATAAATTTATTTGCATTTTGCAGTGAGAAATAAGTATTTGATCCCTCAAGCAAACAAGACTTAATACTTGGTGGCAAAACCCTTTTTGGCAGGCACAGCAGTCAGAGGTTTTATGTAGTTGATGATGAGGTTTGCATGTTAGAAGGAATTTTGGTCCACTCCTCTTTGCATATCATCTCTAAATCATTAAGATTTTGAGGCTGTCGCTTGGCAACTCATAGCTTCAACTCCCTCCATAAGTTTTCTATGGGATTAAGGTCTGAAGATTAGCTAGGCCACTCCATGATCTTAATGTACTTCTTTTTGAGCCACTCCTTTGTTGCCTTGGCTGTATGTTTTGGGTCATTGTTTTGCTGGAAGACCCAACCATGATCCATTTTTAATGTACTGGCAGAGGGAAGGAGGTTGTCACTCAGGATTTTACATGGTTCCATCCATTCTCCCACTGATGTGGTGAAGTAATCCTGTGCCCTTAGCAGGAATTCAAGATGAAGTGTGCCATGGATTTACTAAAGTCTTATACGGGAACTAAAATCCTCCCACTGTGCCCCCCATTAAACCAAGGTATGCGGTACCAATATTATTTAGTTGAGGTGCTAAAAGGAAAATGAAATTTCCTGAACAGGGACACAGACTAAAACAAATGTAACAGGGGTTTTAACCCTCCCTATATTACCCAAAACCAAAAAATATATATATTTTGGCAGGACTTACACTTAAAAAATGTCCCTGTTCCAACTTACATCCAAATTAATTGAACTAAAGAACAAACCTTCAGAACCTATATTGTTTTTAACCCTGGGACTGCCTGCATATGATATAACATCTGAAATTCTGGAGTTTTCACAATGTCCATGGACCTTTTGCAATAGGCTCATACCAAGAGATCACCTTTCAGCTTTTCCTGTGTACACCATTGCAGGGTCAACGCCTCATCAGTCATCTCATTGTCATCCTAGGACAGAATTGCAATGAACGGTAACCTCTCAGTTGTTAGACTGGAGGCAGCCAGCACAGGATCACAACACTGAGAATATACGATTATCAGTTTGATACGGCCCAGTTTCTTCCTCCTCCTTTTCCTCCTAACCTTATGACTTTTAAATATGTCGTAGAACACGAAAGAATAAAATCAGGCATTTACTAATGTTCCATCTTTTATCACAAGATGGCTAACCTCGTAATCATGTAAATGAAATGGAATAGAAAAATATACAATTGGAAAATAACAGGTTAAAGATAATGAATATGATTCAGCATGTAGATTTAATAGGCATGTGTTAGGGTTAGAAGAACTGTAGAATGTTGTGTTTGGTGCATGCACAGTCTATCTGTTAAAGTGCCAATTTGTGGAACGGTTCTAAGTAAGCTACAGTAATCAGTTATTAGTAACTGTTTTGTCTTCGTTCCAGGAGATGCTGTGTTTACATGAAACATGTCCATGGACATGGATTTTACAGAGGCATATCATTGAGTTCATAAAGTGGCTACTTCCACATTATACAACAAAGCTATATGTATAGACTCATATATAACATACAGCAGATTTACTAAACTTGTCCAGCTCCATTCTCCCATCTGATCCCACGTTGGGCATGGAGAGACGCTCCTGCACACTTGGTGGGGCAGTTGTAGATGCCGCCATATGATGCCTAGACAGTCCCGAGTGGGTGGAAGAATGGAATTGAAGAGATGTTTTTATGTCTAAAAATTTACTTTAGTTTTTGTTAAATGTCCAGACATGAACAGGTACAGTACGAGAACCGTATAAATGTTCATACATATATATTAAGCACTAGTTTACAGCCTGTGTTTTTAATGAATAGAGAATATTTCTTTTCTGAGTTCAGATGATGTGGTAAGCTTGTAGTCCTTAAATTATGCTAATATTTAACTTTTATACTTAAATCTAGCACAATCTGTTGATACATTTACTAAATTAAAATACTTATTTCTACAATAATTGCATGTTAAATTTCTACATAATTTTCAGTAACACTTTGAAACACGTTTTGTACTCAATAAATTTTACTCTTCTATACTGTGTTGTGTTTGTTTAATGTTGGATTATGCTTGGTGGAAAAGGCTCTTTGCTACTTTGTGGTTTATGGGTGGGGTGAGCTTTAGATGTAGGATATGTTTTGTGACATTACTCTTTTTAGATGCAGAAGTTGCCACTTTAATTTTTCAAAGGTTTGCTAATCTTGAGAGCTAGAACATGACTATTTGTTATGAAGAGCTATTTATTTTGCTTATATCTAGCCAACATATTCCATAGAACTGTTCAGTTATTGTCTTCATGTACATCAGTCCTTGTTTCCAGTAGGGCTTATAATCTAATTTCTAAATAATTGTATAGGACCTCTAATATGAAAATCGCTTGTGTTGGAGTGAATAATGTGGGTGCCTTCACATTCGCCCTAAAATCTTGCAAGATATATATATATATATAAATCACTAAATCTATTTCATCAAATCTTCATTAATTTATTATGTCAAAACTTTTCAACCATAAAATGCATAAACATATGCTAGAGAGATTAAAACTAAAGTCGTAAGGCACTTGCGATTTGTACTGCAATCTCCTGGCGTGGAGTATCTTCAGTCTGTGTAGCAATCTCCTGCCGTGGAGTATCTTTAAACTGAATAGCAGTCTCCTTGCACGGAGGATCTTCAAGCTGAGTAGCAGTCTCCTGGCATGGAGAACATTCAAACGATTTCCACAAGGTATAGGAACATGGTCGTTCTGAGCCCTGCGGCCATTACAGCCTCAACAGGTGTGTGCAACACCGCGACGTTTCGGAGCCACGCCCCTTCCTCAAGCGTGCACACGCCTGTTGAGGCTGTGATGGCCGCCGGGCCTAGGGGTTCAGTGAGTCGGTCTCAGGGGTTCGGCGGAGCCTCCGCCACGGAGGTCAAGACACACCTGACTCATTATGTAAATTCGTGATGACACGCCCCGCTTGGCCATCACTTGCTGCAGATGATCACTTTACATTAATTGGCCAATCAGTGCTGCGGGGAATTTAGTGTGCTCAGTAGTCACCGTGTGACTGTCGTAGTCGTACGTTGTGTATTTCTTTCTTAATATTTTAATCCATACTATGTCGAGCAAAAAAAGAAAGTGATCGGACGAATATGTACAACATGGATTCACATGTATCACGGAACGTGATGGGAGTCAGCGTCCTATCTGCATGATTTGCAATGCCAAGTTGAGCAACTCTAGTCTCGCACCAGCAAAACTGAAGGAACACTTCTTGAAGCTGCATGGAGATGGGGAATACAAGAACACAATGCTTGCTGAATTCAAGGTGAAAAGAGCCAGATTCGATGAAAGGGCCACTCTGCCTGCTCTTGGATTTGTACCCGTGAACAAACCGATCCTCACCGCATCGTACGAAGTTGCTTACCTGATCGCAAAGCAGGGCAAGCCGTACACCATCGGTGAAACCAGCAGCGTTAAAGATGGCGAATCTGATACTTGGAACAGTGGCCGAAGGTAAATTAGCCCAAATTCCTCTTTCAAATGACACCATCAGTGACAGAATAGAGTGCATGAGTAAAGACATCTTGGCTCAAGTAGTCGCAGATCTAATTTCAAGTTTGGCAAAATTCAGCCTTCAACTCGACGAGACCACAGACGTTTCTAATCTAAGCAAGCTTGCTGTTTTTTCGTGCGCTATGTGAAAGACGACATGATAAAAGAAGAGTTTTTATTTTGTAAACCTCTTACAACAACAACTAAGGCAGCCGATGTGAAGAAGCTTGTGGATGACTTCCTCAGAGACAACAATCTTTCATGGGATATGGTTTCTGCAGTTTGCACGGACTGAGCTCCAGTCATGCTGGGAAGAAAGTCTGGTTTTGGTGCGCTAGTAAAAGCCGATGCACCACACATCATTGTTACACATTGTATTCTGCACAGGCATGCGTTGCCAACAAAAACCTTGCCTCCAAAAATGGCAGAAGTATTAAACTGTAGTGGAAAGTGTGAACTATGTGCGAAATAGTGCTCTGAGGCACCGCATCTTCAGTGAGCTGTGTAAAGAAATGGGCTCTGAATTCGAGGTACTCCTGTACCATTCTAATGTTTGGTGGTTATCCCAGGGACAGGTGCTGAATTGTGTTTTTTGCCATGCATGTGGAATTAGCCCTGTTTTTGCAAGAGCACCAACATTGTCATGCAGATTGCATCAAAAATCCTCAATTCATTCTCATTTTAGCGTACATGGCTGATATATTTGCAGCTCTAAATCATCTCAATCAACAGATGCAGAGTTGTGGAGTCAACATCATGGAAGCAGAAGAAAACCTGAAGGCTTTTAAAAAAAACTACTGTTATGGAAATGACGAACAGAGAACAATAACTTGGCAAACTTTCCCCTTCTGGACGACTGTGTAAGTAAGATCAAAGATGTGTCTGGAATCGGAGACATTTCTGTATCCATGGAACTGAAGCAAACAATTGCCACGCACTTAGATGAGCTTGCAAAGTCTCTCGACGGATATTTCCCTACAAGAGAGTCCTATCCAGCATGGGTGAGACAGCCGTTCACATTTGCTGTTGAGACAGCAGATGTCAATTATGAATACCTCGATGAAATCATTGAAATTCAGCAGAGCCAGGTTCAACAGCAAGTCTTCAGAACAACAACACTCTCAACGTTTTGGTGTCGACAGTTGAAAAAGTACACAATTATTGCTAAGAAAGCCCTGGAATTTTTTATACCATTTGTTACAACATATCTCTGCGAACAATCCTTTTCGAGGATGCTGGACATAAAAACAAAGAAAAGGAACAGACTTTGCTGTGAAAATGACATGAGAGTAGCACTTGTCAAGGTGAAGCCACGCATATCTGAACTGGTCTCTCAAAAACAACAGCAGAAGTCATACTGATTTGCAGGTATGTAATTTGTTGTGAGTTCATGCACTGTGTTGGTTTTGTTCTTTGATCAAGGTGATGTTCATGCACGGTTCATTTTGTGTACCAGTAAAAAAACATATACCTATGTCTTGAATTTGGAAAAAAATCATATTTGATTTATCACTAAAGAAGGGTTCAGTGGATGTGCATATGAAACTGGTGGGTTCGGTAACTCAAACAAGGTTAAGAACCACGGCTCTAGGGCCACTTTCATAGGAAGCCATTTAACCTAATATATTTTTGAGTAGGAAAATTTGGGGGAAATAGATGTCAGTACTGCTGCTGTTTGTGGGTGTCTTGTACTCTTTACATCCGCTTTGGAGGATCTGTTTGGAACCTCCGTTGCAAATTCTTTTGGGAATGATGGAAAAAAATAGCATAGCGTGCTGTTTTCTGTGAAACAGTCACTATGGAAGAAACCCAGTGGACCACATTGTAGTAAGTGGGGTCAGCCAGGTGCCGTTGGTGTTTTCTGAAAATGTGCTTGGTTCAAACTCTGCGATAGAGGTACCGAATGGAACCTCCGATGTATATGTGAACCAAGTCTTTTTTTTTTTTTTTATATTTTATTGACAAAAGCAGGATATTACAGAATATTTGCTTCTACAAACTCAACACAAGTCTCGATACAATCAGTACAGTATAATACTTGAAATATCATATTGAACAAAGTCTCTTTCTAGAATATTTCTTATATATTGAAAAAAAAACAATAAGCAACACCAATGAAAAAGTAATACTTCACATAATTGCTTTTGCGCTTTTTCTATTTTCTCCCCTTACCTATCCCACCTTCCCTAACTTTCCCTAAACGAACCCCATGCGTTCTATTGGCCCTGTACATCAATCTCTAGACGACCTAAGCTTCCTTTCATTTTTTCCTTCAGATAATATTCTGAATATTTGAAGGGCTCCATAAGTTCTCTTATCTCGGAGTCTGTGAACACTTTAGAAATAAACGGTTTCCATTTTTTTAAAGAGTACCTTTGCAGTTTTATTCTTGTCCCTCTCAGCGTCTAACCTTTCTATATAGAATATTTGCTTGAGGCAATCCATCACCTCCTCCACACTCGGTACTGAAGGTTTAATCCAATGACCCAATAAGCATCGCTTTACTGACAAGAGCAAACCATGAATGCCCCTGTCAGACAGCAATACCTCTTTGTTATCCTCCTTTCCTTTCTTTTCAATATAATGTAAAATAAAACATTGTGGAGACAAAGAGATGGTTACGTTCCATATTTCTCTAATTAAATCCTTGATGCTCCTCCACATGCTCTCTACCACTGGGCATGTCCAGAGTGCATGGAAAATATATTTTTTTTCCTCATGACATTTTGGACATTTGGTCCAGTATTGAGATTTGTTTTTGTAAGGAATATCAAAGGCATATATCGCTTTGTGTGCTATCCTAAATAGTAATTCACTCCACTGAACTTTGATTGTGGCTTTTTTAACCATGTCAAAGCCCCTCAATATCTTTCTCGATATATCGTTATCCTGCAAAATGTTTTCCCAGTTCTTAAACATTAGTTTACTATCTCTTCTGATTCTTTACTGTTCAAAACATAGTAAAGTCATGATAGAAGACCTCTATATCCCTTAATATTACATAGCTCCCTGAAATCCACTGTTTCCTCCAAAGCTCACAGGTTAGAGACGCCTGATCTACAAAAGTTCTTGATTTGCATAAACTGAAATAGCTGCTGTTGGTGAACCAAGTCTTAAAGGAGCTTTATCGTTTGAGCTGTTCGGGCTGTTCAGCTAAGTTTCTCAGATTGAGTTTGAAATCCAGAGTCATGTCTCTCCTCTCAGCAGGCGTGTCTCTCCTCCCAGGAGGCATGTCTCTCCTGTCAGCAGGCGTGTCTCTCCTCCCAGGAGGCATGTCTCTCCTGTCAGCAGGCGTGTCTCTCCTCCCAGGAGGAGTGTCTCCCCTCACTGAAGAACTGTAACAGCATCATTTTGTTTGAAGCAGGGGATGCAGAAGGTTGTCTTGATATAACAGCTCTGTAGCCTCCTGCCTGCTTATGTCTGCAGCCTTGAGGCTCCACAGGCTGCAGCAAGCACCTATTATATCTCTTAGTTTACACACAAATGACACTGAAAGACAGCAGCTTTAACTTCTGTTCAAGTGGTGTTCACCCAAATTGTACTGACAACAGGCAGAGATCTTTACTCAACTACAAGGACAAATGTCAGCTTCAAGTAAAGATCTCTGCTTGCTGTCAGTGACATGTGAGTAAAAACAATGGTGGGAGAAGCAATCAGCTTTGAGAGAAGACCCTGCTCAGCCTGTAACTAACTTGGGCTCGTGGTGCAGTGGTAGAGTTTTAGCTTTACAAGGAAGGGGTTTGGAGTTCTAGTCCCTCACAGAGTATATTTTTTTTCCCCCTAAATTCTACACATATGCAGAGAGACCTAAAATATATATGCATTGGATCACATATGTTGGAAGTGCTTGGTGTGACGACTGCGAGGATAGGACACTATATAGGGGAGCTTTGTGTGTGTATTTGAATAAAATTATAGATGTCTACACATATATTTTCATATATTTACATATTTGTACAATTTATAAAAGAAAAAAAAACTACTGATGGAGCTTGAACTCCTAACCTCTCTCTTGCAGAGCTGATCAACTAAGCACTGCACTACAGAAGCAGCTTATACAGACACAGTGTTAAATCCTTATGTTATACACTACAGATGATGACGTCATAAGGAGGCGGGGCTTGCATTAGATCTGAGGAACAGAACGCCCTCTTTTCAAAGTAGCAGCTTAAGGACTGGATCTGTGACGAGATGAATCAACCTCTTGGCAAAAGCCCTTTAAACAGGCAGTAATTGCCCAGATCATTCACCTAGAGCTGGGAGATGAGCATGCAGCCAGCAGACCTCGGTTTCATTATCGATTTTAACAGCTCAGAGGGGAGTAAACAGAGTGTGCAGGCAGCCAATCACAGCGCAGGGGGTGTGGCCAGGGCGTTTCCTGTCTAGGGGCGTATCCCAACAGGCTGAATGAAATGTCAGCCAGCCAATCACAGTGCAGGGGGCGTGTCTAGGGAGCGGGAACGTCCAGGGGGCATTCCGACCAGCAACAGCAGAAATAGAACACAGATTTACAGAGAAGCTCATATCTGCTAAACCAAGTGACTGAGGTAATGCAACCCAATTACAAAAGTGCTTATTTTTACTGTCCCCATAATCTGAGACATGATCTTTGTAACGATAAAACCCCTTTAATTGTCAGACATGGAAAGCCAATTGAAGATTTATGTTTTGTGATTTATACTAGAAGTAGATTTTTTTGTGTCCAAAGAGTTTTCAGCAAATAATACAGTTATTCCATTACCTTATTGTCGTCCATCTCCTGCACCAGGGTGCCGACCAGTGGTCATGGCAGTCAGAAGCCTAATAAAGGTATCCATGGCAGGGTATAATAAAAAATTTTTATACACTGTTCTGCAATATATTACTATTGCAGAACAGTGCACAAGCGATTGCACCCCCTAGTGGTCAAATGTCCTAAAGGGGCTACTACTACAAGGAAAAAAAAGGAAAAAAAAAAATTTAAAAGTTCAAAACACCCCACTTTTACCATTTTAGAAAAAAATCAATAAAAAATAAAACTCAATTGATATTTCAGCACCCATAAAAGTCTTATCTATTAAAATAGAACATTATTTATCCCATACGGTGAACACCATAGAAAAAGAAATACCCAATTCCAATTTTTTTTTCTTTTTAGGGAGATGAAATGACAAAAGCTATCAAAAAGTATGAATAGTACCAATAACACTACACTTCAGCCCACTAAAACGCTCTCTCTTAGGTCTTTAGGTGGAAAGAGAAAAACTAGTCGTAAAAAAATTGCACTAAAATGCAAATTTGTAAAATAAAAGTATTAAAACATAATTGAAATATTGGTATCACCAGAATCATACAGGGCTGTCTAATACAGATTAGATGTCTTTTATATGGAACAATGAACTCCATAAAAATGAAATCCCTGCAAAATGACACAGTTCTGATTTTATTTTATTTTTTGAGGGGGGGGGGGGAGGGTTTCCGGTACACTATTTGATACGGTCAATGGTACCATTAAAAAGAACATCTTGTACTGCAAAGAACATGCCCTCATAAGTCTATGTAGACAAAAACATAAAGCAGTTCTGTCTCTAGGAAGGAAAAAACGAATGTAACGGGTACAGGAATCGTTGTAGCGGGAAGGAGTTAAATGACATTTGAAATTTTCACTACTTGCCCTGATTATAAAACACCCTGGAATAAGTTGGCACTGTACAAATTATGAGTGGAAAATTTCAAATCACTTGAATTCATTAATAATGTATTCTAGAGATATCCATTGCATAGAAGGAAAAGACTGCACGCCTTTTACTGAATCTTCTTGAATAGCTGAAAAGCACAGTTGCATAACTTAAGACAGAATGCTATTCAGTTCTTTCTTGCATTGAATATTCTTTATTTGCCTGCCAGAGTGAGATGTGTATGTGTCGGCAAGCTCTCCTAATAGAACAGTGCTTTACTTGAGTGGAAGTAGTTTCCAACAGTAGCAAACACAAGTCTTGGTCAAACCAATATTTGTTGCATAATTGTAATGGCAGAATTACTTAATGTTGTCCAAGTGATGCTAAAGATTGTAATCGGTTAGTGGAGCTGGTACATCTATCACAGATTATGTAGATTCACAAGTAAAATTCAAAAATATAAATGTAATAGATATAAATATAGATGAAAAATATAAAAATATACAGTGAATGTATTTTTGCTGTTTTATAGCCACACGGTAATATGTATAAACAAATGGTACTGATTTCCTTATGCTGCAGTGTTACGTTATTCTAGAAATGAGTATACCTCAGTGATAATATCACGTATGCTTGACTAAACAGATGTGATCTTGACTACCGCCTCACTAATCTTTACACACTTGGTACTGCCCCCACTTAGGGTCTCTCTGTCCCAAAGCTTTTTTGGGCAGGGCTCTTTTTGTTACTATAGATTATTGTTAGGTTATATCTACACTGGTGGGAAAAGTTAAGCACAAGTTGGATAATTTATGCATATCTGCCCAAAGTGACTTCTAAAATCCCCCTAGCCTTGA
This sequence comes from Phyllomedusa bahiana, assembly GCA_025379985.1. Classification (NCBI taxonomy): domain Eukaryota; kingdom Metazoa; phylum Chordata; class Amphibia; order Anura; family Hylidae; genus Phyllomedusa; species Phyllomedusa bahiana. The sequence continues at coordinate 29,984 of JAODAL010005884.1, read as the reverse complement.
GATAGCGAAAAAATGGCTTTCACTTCTTAACCCCTTACTGATAATGGACATATGAATAAGTCATATTTTCGGCAAGAAGCTACGTAGCAAGCTTAGGCTAGATCCACCCAGCATCGGACAAAAACCATCAGAAAGTCAACCGACACAGAGAAAAACTGCTGGGGTTTCCCCGTAGGGGCGTATTGTACTCTTTTGCCGTGTTCTTTATAATACGTTATGTTGTTCTTTTGTTATGTTTTTCTTAAAATAAAAAAACAATAAAGTGTGTTTAAAAAAAAAAAAAAAGAAAGTCAACCGTTTTTTTTTTCCAATGCACGACTGCGTTTTTTGTTACTGTATTTGTAAAAACCGCAGTCGGCTCTCGTTTTTTGCCATCGGCCCATACAATTGATTGTATGGGAACCGACAACAAAATTGAAAACGCCGGCGTATTTAGCAACAAGTTCCTAAATACGCCGCCGCCAGAAAGCGAGCAGAGGAAAATTGACCTGTGTAGACTACAGGTCGTTTCTTCTATTAAGGTCTATGGGCTGGCTGAACGATTGTATTTTCAGCGGTTTTGGAATCCTGAAACCGCCGAAAATATGATTTGTTTTTCTATGCTGTGTAGACATAGTATACAGAAAAAGGGGAAAAAATTACTCAAAGAAAAAAACAGAAACATGGCAATACTCACTGCTAGAAAAGCTGAAATGAGTCTGAACAAGCACAGAGGCAACACAGGCCCCCATGCTATTAAAGAAAAATACCCAGGTGCAGCTGATGGGTGTTAACCCATACATCTCTCCACTAGGTGGACAGAAAGCTGCACCTTAAATTGACATCTATTCACATAGCATGCAAAAAAAGCCACAGTACAATACGTTGGGAGACTCTACAGATGCAAAAATACCCGTAAGACAGCCGCTCGCACACCTTACATGCATGAGGGGGGCGGCTGCTGGTATTCTACTTGCATCCAGTCCCCAATACTGTTGGGCAAAAAAACTATTTTCACATACTGGAAAAACATCAAATATGAGGTATTGGTTAACATAATGGCCACTATATTGTAAGCCTGCAAGCCTCTTTCACGGCTCCTCATTTATTGCAGGTCCCTACACTCCCTTAAAATCACAAAAATATACAGAAAAAGGGGAAAAAAATTACTCAAAGAAAAAAACAAAAACCATGGCAATACTCCTGCTAGAAAAGCTGAAATGAGACTGAAACAAGCAAAGGCAACACATGCAAAAAAACAATGTTTAACCAAATACTCTATTTGATTTTTTTCCAGTATTTTGAAAATTTTTTTTGCCCAACATTTTGGGGGATGGATGCAAGTGAATCCCAAAAGGCCCCCCCTCGGCATGGAAGGTGTGCGAGTGGCTGTTTCGGGTTTTTTTTCATCGGTAGGGTCCCAACGTAGGTACTGGGTTTTTTGCTGCTATGTGAATAAATGTAAATTTTAAAGGGGGCATTTTCTGTCCACCAGTGGGGGATGTATGGGTTACCCCCCATCAGCTCCGGGGTATTTTTTTTTTAATGCAGGGGGGGCCTGTTTGCCTCTGTGCGTTCAGATATTTCAGCTTTTCTGCATTGAGTTTCCTGTTTCGTGTAGACATAGCCTTACTCTTACTCATTAAGTTTGCTACATAGGCGGTGGGTGCCAGCTGATTATTACAGCTGACCCCCACTGCTAACAGCAGAGATCGGTCCCTGCTGTTTAACTCTTTAGACACTGCAAAGTATGTGGCTGTGACGACTAAATAAATGAGGAATAGTGCTCCATCCCTTCCTCCTCCCCCTCATGTGATGAGATCGCAAGGTGCTGACAGTTGCGGGGCAGTTTAAAGCCTAAGAATTTTTTCCTGCGTCACGAATTTTTTCTTTTATTTCCCTGCCCCTGGCAGGAACTAATAAACCGCTATCTTGGCATGTTTTTCGAAATTTTTTTGAAAGTGTCAATACCCTGGGGAGGCTAAACATATACATAAAAAATTTTTTAAAATGTTTTAAAAGTATAATAAAAAATACTAAAGGCTCAAATCACCCCCCTTTAGTTCTTTTACAGATAAAAGAAATAAAAATTTAAAAGTTAAACATAATTGGTACAGGGGCAAAATCCCAAAATTCCGTCGAAAAAAAATCTTTACCAATACGTTGAACACCATAGAAGAAAAACATTCCAATCGCCAAAACTGTTGTTTTTTTGTCATTTCACGACCACAAACAATTGGAATAAAAAGTGATAAAAAATGGTAGCAATAAAAAGTATACTTCAGCCCACAAAAAATGCACCCTCACTCAAATCTGTTGGTGGAAAAAATATAAAAGTTATTGGTCGCAGAAAGTGGGGCTGCATCGCAAATTCAAAAACATAACGAAAACCCTATAAATGTGGTATCACCGGAATCATACAGAATTGCAGAGTACAGGTAATATATAAATTATACTGAAGAGTGAGTGACATAAAAACAAAACCCCCACAAAAATGGTTCAAGTACGTTTTTTTGGGGTTTTTTTTTTACATTCTACCACACTTAGAATTTTTTTTTTCAGTTTCTCAGTACATCTTATGGGACTGTCAATGGCACCATTAAAAAGTACATCCTGTCCTGCCAAGAACATATGTCTATGTAGATTAAAAAATCTAAAAGTTGGAAGGCGTGGAGGACAAAAAAAACGAAGAGCCAAAAAATTATGACCAGCTGTCAGGAAAGGGTTGATCTGCTTTGGTTAAATGGAAACTGCACTGTTATTGCATGCTATGGGCAACACAGTTATTATTTTAGACAGTTTTCAGACATCTAAATATATGTTCCCTACTGCCTACACCTGCCACTGTGCATCGTGTTTGTCAGAAATTGGAAAGAAACCAGACCTAATACCTAGGTAAAGTCACAGAAATTTTATATGGAGAGAACAGTAACAACAAGATTAGCCAAAATGTGAAGTGTTCCCTTGCTCCATGCCATATGGCTATAGGCCTATTTATACTGTATTTCAGCCAGACTACAGTATTTAGTATACCTTGAAAAAGGTAACCCAACATGTACTGCAGCAGAGACATAAGAATCCTCAACTCTATCTGCTGCACTCCACAATAAAAGCAATTAAACTAGCAGTGTCAATGGTTGGAATAATCTCCAAATCTATGGGATGTCAATTCCAGGTAGCAATAAAGGCAATGACATCCGCAATTCTTTAGTTAGTCCATCATGATATAAATCAGAAATGTCTTGAATCTAAATGAGTTTCTTGCTCTGAGCTAGATAAAGACACATGTAGAGTTAAAACATTGATGGTTTTTTTCACGTTGTGTTAAGTAAGGAAGAAAATAATCGTCCACCCGGGCGGATGTTGCTACCTTTTTTGCTATATCGTATACTCTATTGCAGTGTTCCTCAACTCCAGTCCTCAGGGCCCACCAACAATGTTTTCTGGATTTCCTCATTATTGCACAGGTGATTTAATTATTGTCAGTGCATTCTGTGGGAGATCCTGAAAACATGACCTGTTGGTGGGCCTTGAGGACTGGAGTTGGGGAGCCTTGCTCTATTGGGCTACTTTTGCTCTGTCTCATGTTAGTTTAGGTATTAGGTGCCAGACCCAAAGCATGTTCTACCAAAAGAGATTACTTTTGCTCTTTAGACTCCTGTGGCTCAGCTTCAGTGTATGCCAGGATACTTTTTTCAAGGTATCCCAACAGATACATGTAGTATGTGCCTAAACCACGAATGTGGTCTTACATGGTAAATACCATGACTATCTTTATTATCATAAGGCATTGTTATGGTGTATTCCTAACAATAATAACTCTTTATGGTAAAAATATACTGTACATAAAATTTGGATCAGGGTACTTCGGTGGCCTTGGCATTCTTCTGATTGGTTTGATTAAAAAATGATGGTCATCATTGCTACCATGAATGCTCTACTGAGATGATTCAACATCTTGTAGATTCCATGTCAAACTAGATCAATGAACTTATAAGGGAAAGGGAGATTGTACTAAATATTAGGTATTAAGTGTTTTCTTGCATCCCTTAGTTCTATTAGGAGTTCTGACATTTTCAAGCAATATTCCAGTAAAATACTTTTTGTAACAATGAGAGTGTAACTTCACGCTCATTCCTTACACATATAGGCAACATTTACATATGCATGCCTCACCATGCTAAATGCTTTCACTCGTGTTTACAGACACATATACCATACTTGCCAACCCTCCCAGTTCTTCCAAGTGAATCTCAGAAATCTGGTCGCAAAAGTGGTCAGAATTATGCAAACTGCGCTCAGAAGAGGGCATTTTGGAATATTCCTGGGGGCAGGTTTAAATCCTCAGGATTGTGCAGCTCAAAGGTTGGTAAGTATGATTTACAGATGTAGCAGAGTCCAGCTTGACCGTTGTATCGTAGCTTTTTGTGTTATCTGCTCTTAGTTGTAAACAATGGCCAGACAGTTGAGATAACATTCTGTGCCGTGATAACATGGTGCATTATCTGTTCTGTTTAGTTCTGCTACATCTGTATACACGCTGCTACACATATAAATGCCTTTCATGCTGGACTTCCCATGAGGTATGTTCACATGGCATGTTGGATCCGTTATTGGATCCGAAAAACGCATCCAAAATTGCTGTGTAAATCACATCCAAAAATCACGCATGTGCGTGTTTGGATACGTTTTGGTTGCAGCAGGAACGCACCCTATAGTTTTAAATAGGGCGTCTTCTGCGTCAAACGGATCCAGAATTGACGTAAATTCTCTGAACGGATCCAAAAGAGGCATCAGAAAGACCAAGTAAACACGCATCGGCAATTACTCATCTGAACACTGATGCATGTTTTACATTGAAAGCAAGGTAAACCACACTGCACATTGTTGCGTGTTTGGGTCCGTTTAGGGTCCGAAACACGGATCCAGACACGTATCTAAAAACGTATGCAAACATGGAGTAAACACGCTGTGTGAACATACCCTTACATCGAAGGGGGTGAACACAGCAAGACAGGCTGATCTAGATTGCAGTGATGTGAAGACACAGGAGCTCTTAAGTTCTTTCTCTCCAACCCTACTGTTGTCTGCATGTAATGCGGTCTGCCATCTGCTGGTGACAAGGGAACATCTTTCATGTTACGTCCTCCTGTACCAGTAGATGGCAGACAGTGTTACATACACAATGTAAATGTCTTGAGAGCACTCGTGCTCTACAAGAAACGGACCTCAAACAAATGAAAGGAAATCATTTCAACTAATGGCGTGTGTTTTTCCAGTTAAGTAGGGGAAACATAGTTAAAAAGTATAGAACTCATGCAAAAAAATACAAAAATATTACTTGATGTACTGTTAATGCACATTGGTGTCAAAACAAACACAAAAACATGTCAGCAACAGTCAAACACTAAGAGACAGTCAAAGTGAAAATGCATTTCTGCTAATTTTTAGATACATGAAAATTTGAGGTTTTAAGCACACATTTTTTATCAAAACAGTCAGTGCCCATTCACCATGACAATGTGACCTCAGTTCAGATGGGGACCTACACTATAACATTCTCATCTCCATTGTTGCCTTCTCCAGCATCCATATTTTCAGAGCATGAAGCTTCTTCACAGTTTTGATAAAAAAATACGCGCTAAGAACCTCAAGTTTTTTAGCGTCTGCAGTGTGCTGCTGATACATTTTTGTGTTTGCATTGTTTGCTACCACATCATCGTGCATCTACATCATTTTCATTAAAATTGTTTCAGATGTTCTGATCAATCTTGGTGTTTTTGGAGGTAAATCTCTTGGTGGTATTGGATTTGGAGTACAGCTGCACCAAGGAGCATAGCCACCCTGGCTTTCCCCTTTTAACCCCTGCACAGGGATCTGAACTTTACAACAGGGAACCTCCACTCAGATTGCCATCTTCAGTGCAGTCTCCCATAGCAATGGCTCACATTACTTGGTGCAGAACAACAGGAGCAAGCTCAATACTTTGTCATACAAGCAGGTAACAGTTCAGGGCATACAGGTTTAGGTTACCACAGGCAAGAGGACAAGGTGCCTTGAAGTGGTCCTTGAAATGGCCTTGAAATGTCAAACTCATTTTTACCAAAGGTCACATCAGTGTTACAGTGTAAATGTAACTTCTTCTTAACAAATCACTAACTAACTTGAAACACCATAAGCACCAAATGGAAGTTTCCCAGCAGACTGTGCATGGCGTGTGAGGATATGGCGCCTGCTCGCTGAGCTGATGCCACAGTCTTTGCCAAGCACTGACTGTGTCCTTCTGTGTCCGGACCATGTTCCTCCCTGCTTGCTGTGTCTAAGCTCTCACAGGCCACATAAAATGACGGCCTGCAGGTTTTGAGTTTGACATGTGCTCTAGAGGGACACAACAGGACACTGGGGGAGGTCTGCTGCAGCAAATAATGGGAAATGACCATCTGTCACTAAAAGTAACAAAGAGAAAGATGGAGGCGTCTGCCACCACTGAACAGGGTAAGTGAAAGCATGACACTTAGGCTTTATGATGGCCTGAATTCTTGAAGCATGGACTTCACTAATTCTAAACAGTATTTTTAGTAAAGCTGGTTCCAGTTTTCTTGAAGTGTGCCGACAGGTTAGGTTTGCAGGGTCAAGCCTCTTTGTGGATGTTATTTCCACCATAAATTTTAAATCTGAGATCCAGATTGTTTGCTTATCATGTCATTGAGTTATTTGTTTCCTGTGCAAGATGCCTTATCGCTGTGAAAAAAAATAATTTATTGCATATTTAGTAAAACTGCATGGAAGCCAGGCCAAGGCTTACTTTCAACAGCAGGCGTATAGTGCGTGCATAAGCACGTGCCACTATATGCCGTGTGAACATACCCATGGGTGGAAACATCCAAAACATGTCAGCAGTGAGCACACTAGACTTTTATTTAACAGAGATTTGAATCTGTGACTAATAAAGTAAATAAGACTTATTTCATGGCTATGAATTAAGATATCTTCTTGTTTGGATGCATCTTTGGACTTAGTCTCTTTAGAAAAACTATTTATTGGCTTACTTTGCATCAAAATTCCACACCAGATTTTTGCAGTTACAGTGTAATTTTGTCGCAGAATATAGCAATGTGGCCATATCCCCTTTTCCACTAAATCATGTCCACCTTTGAATAAGCAAAGTCTTCTTTGTGTTTCAGCTGCAAAAAGTGTCTAAAACTGCACCAAGAATGCACTAAAATGCGCCACTTTTTGGTGACCTACGCATCCGGGTGCATTGACAAATTTAATTGCCCCACGACCCCAGGGCCGAAAGATAAAACGTCAAGTCTAAAACTCCTTTTTTTCCCCAAAAACCAATCAGAGCCCCCTTTCATGGCTATAGTGCCGGGAAAAATGAAAAGGGGCACTCTGATTGGTTGCTATGGGCAACAAAGAGAGTTTTAGACCTAGACAGTTTTCATACATATGGCCTCAGATTCGACCTATTTGTTTTTCATTTGTTAGACATTTTCTTTTGTCAGGGCATAGTGCTTTGGGTTTTCTATAATAACCCACTGTTGTCTACCTTGGTTTACCTATGTTTTCCCTTTTAGGCCGTGTTCACACGGCTTATTCCCGACGGATTTGAGCCAAAATTGGCGACCGCCCCGTAAATAATTTTTCAAAAGTCACTTTCTCCCCCCCCCGGGGATTCGCCAGGGGGGAGGAGCGAGGGAATCCCTGTTCTCTATAAACAGTGGATTACCGAAATTACTCCGACTTTGGCGCCGTACGCACGCAAATCCGCCGGATACGCGCCAATCCCGGACAAATAACCCTGTAACGAGGATTAAAAAACCTCCTTTTTGTTTATACTTGTAACAAATTACATGCAGCTAACTATAAATAACTAACATCTCTTGCAACACTTCATGTTAGATTTCTGTCAACAATCCTTCCTATTCTTTCAATGAACAACTTTTATTTTTGTTGGGGCCATATTTGCTGTCACATAGAAAAGTGCAACTGATTGGTAAGGTCTTAAAAGAAACTGCTTGTTTAATTTTCATTTTTATAAATTCTCTTTTTATGTACTTGCTGGTATTTGTTTTAGGCATGCAAATCGCAAGATGATTCCATATTTTTTTTCTTTACCAACATTGGATAATCCCATATTATTTTCTTCTCAGATCAAAGAAAAAACCTTAATTAAGATAATTTGCTTTCAATTGTTTAAAGTTATGTTTTATGAAGCTATTAAACATTGTTTTGGGTCACATCTTTGATTTGTGTATGTGCTATGAAAAAGCTGTGCGTCCATTCTCTAAGTTTGGGGATTCCATCATTTTTGATTTGGGAAATGTAGCCCGTAGTAATAAAGTTCATAACGTGTAATCAGAGGAGTAACATGAAGCTCCTTGGCCCCAGTGAATAATCTGTAAAATGGCTCACCACCTAAAATGTCTCATTTATAATATTGAGTTGTGATTCCCCCTCAGGCATCATCGTAAAACTGCCAAACCCCCACAAACAGGTTTTCATAACTCATGTCAAGTCGTTTTATGTAAAAAAAAATTGCTGCATAAATGAAAGGTTCTTCAACTTTTAACCCCTTAAGGCGAACGCCTGAAAAGTAGTTAAAGACAAACATTTTTTTTCGTTTTTGCCCCATGCGTTTCAACAGTTTAACTTTTTTTTTTTTTTAAATACGCAGTTTTATTGGCCTCGTTTTTATTCGAGACGAGTTGTACTTTAAAGGGGGGAAAAGGGTTTTTAAATTTACTTATAGAAAAATTGCAGTATTTTTTTTTTCTTTTTTTAAAAAAAAATTTTTTTTTTTTTTTTAAAATTTTTTTTTTCAAACCAAATTTACATTTCACACGTAATAACATTTTTTGATTTAAAACTTTAACCCGGTTTTTACGGTCGTGTGGATACCAAATTTGGTAGGTTTTTTTGTGTGGGGTAATTTAAAGCACAAATTTTTTTTAAATTTTAAAAATTTAATTTTTTTTTTATTATTTATTTTTTTCCTTTTTTTTTTAAAAAACTTTTTTTAAGGGGGTTTTTTTTTACTTTTTTTTTTTAACCCCCCATGAAGGGAGAAATGTTTTAAAAAATTTTTTTTTTAAAAATTTTTTTTCACTTACTAATTAAATTTGCATATTCTTATATGCTAAAACATGCTAATCTGTGTCATTTTGACACAGGCAGGTTTATTAGGGCAGCACAACCCGTGGGGTTCCTAATCATTTTCTTCTTTCACAGACAGCCCTGGGGCCCCCGCTAGGCCCCAAAGCTATCTGTGCAGGGGCCCTTTCCCCGAGCCCTGTCGGGTTTACCGGGTGTTCCGATCACCCCAAACAAAAGCAGGGGGTCCCCTTTGGGGTTGCGCTGCGGAAAAGCACCCCCGCAATCAAAAGGTTTTTAAAAAATCGGGGTTTCGGGAGGTTTCCTCTGCTCCCCGATTCCCGCCCGGGCATACTCTGGGATCGGGGCGTTTAGCAAAAACCCCGATCCCAGCACCCAAATTTCGGGCCGGGGCCCCCGCCCAAACCCCCGATATCGCAGGGGACATCTAAAGACGCGCTGCAGCAAAAACCCTTTAAATTTCCCGCCGTCTAAAGAATGGTGGCGCGGTCCGTTTTAAGGGATTTAAATACACATTTTTTTTTAAAATTTAAACCCCAAATTTTTTAAAACCGCTTTAAAAATTTTTCTGTCAGTGAATGAGAATACTTTTTTATCAGCAGATACTGAAACCCTTTTCCATAGCCAGCCGTTTTTATTTTAAAAAGCAGAAGAATTTAAACTTGCTTGTGAAATGCGCAAATACGTGGGTACGGAAGTATTCAGCCCCCTTTAAAAATTTTTTCACTCTTTCTTTCATTGCAGCCATTTGGTAAAATCAAAACGTTCTTTTTTTTTGCTCATAATGTACACTCTGCACCCCATCTTGTAAAAAAAAAAAAAAAGTAAATTTTTTGTTAATTATTAAACAAAAAAAACTGAAATAACATGGTCAAAGTTTTTGACCCTTTCCCGTTTTTTTTTTTTTTTTTTTTTTTTTTTTTTTTAAAAGGGTTTAATTTTAATTTTTTTAATAAAAATTATTTTTTTTATTTTGCAGATATCCGCACTTATATTTTAAAAAAATTTTTTCTTAAAAAATATTCCATTAAAAATGGATAATACAGGGTAGGAAAAATTTAATCACAGTGACAGATTCACTTTTTCACTTTTCCACTTTTTAGGCTTCAAACATAAAGAATAACATTTTTTTTTTTTGTGAAAATCAGAACAATGGGGACACAATTTGGGGAAATGGGAAAAAATTTATTGGATATTTTAAACTTTGTATAAAAAAAAACCTGAAAAGTGGGGGGGCAAAATTATTCAGCCCCTTTTCTTCAGTGCAGCAAGCTCACTCCAGAAAATTCAGTGTAATTTTTAATGACCCAATTTTTCCCAAATGACTGATGATATAAATATAATCCACCCGCGTGTAATCAAGCTCCCCTATAAATGCACCGCCTTTATAGTCTCGGGTTTGTTTAATGCGCAAGAGCATCATGAATACCAAGGAACCACCAGGCGGTCCATGATACTGTTGTGGAAAATTTTAAAAACCTGGTTTTGGAAAAAAAAAAGTTTTCCCCAAACCTTTAAAACTCCAAGGAGCACGTGAAGCATCATATTGAAAGGGAAAGGGAGTATCTGACCACTGCAAATCTACCAAGACCCGGCCGTCCCTCTAAACTTTCATCCAAACAAGGAGAAGACTGATCGAGATGCCCAAGATGCCCATGACCCCCTTTGGGAGAACTACAAGACACAGCGGGAGTGGGGAGTCTTCCATAGGACAACAATCATCGTACAAACACGCACAAATCTGGCCTTTAGGGAAGAGTGGAAAGAAAAAAGCCATTTTCCAAAGATATCCATAAAAAGTCTCTTTTACAATTTCCCACAAGCCCCCGGGAACACCAAACAGTGGAAGAAGGGGCTCTCTCAATGAAACCAAAATCTAAATTTTTGGCCACAATGCAAAACCATATGCGTAAAAGCAACACGCTCATCACCCTGAAACCACCCTCCCCACTGTCCACATGGTGGGGCAGCATCATGGTTTGGGGTTTTCTTCACAGGGGCAGGAAAATGGTTTTAAAAATTTATGGGAAATGATGGGCCAAATACAGGACCATTCTGGAAGAAAACCTGTTGGAGTCTGCAAAAGACCTGAGACTAGGACGGAGATTTATCTTCCAAGAAAACAATGATCCCAAACATAAAGCAAAATATACAATGGAATGGGTCAAAAATAAACGTATCCAGGTGTTAGAATGGCCAAGTCACAGTCCAGACCCGAATCCAATCGAGAATCTGTGGAAAGACCTGAAATCTGCTGTTCACAAACGCTCTCCATCCAACCTCACTGAGTTCCAGCTGTTTTCTAAGGAAGAATCGATAAGAATTTCAGTCTCTCGATGTGCAGAACTGATAGAGACATACCCCAGCTGCAGCTGTAATCACAGCAAAAGGTGACGCTACAAAGTATTAACTTAAGGGGGCCGAATAATTTTGCACGCCCCAATTTTCAGTTTTTTATTTTTTACAAAATTTTAACATATCCAATAAATGTTGTTCCACTTCACAATTGTATCCCACTTGTTGTTTCTTCACAAAAAAAATAAAATTTTTATATCTTTATGTTTGAAGCCTGAAATGTGGCAATAGGTTGAAAAGTTCAAAGGGGCCGAATACTTTCGCAGGGCACTGTATAAGACTTTCTAGCCTGGAATTGGTAGCCAGCCAAGCCACCTATAACCATTTGCCCTACCTGTGCACACATATCCACACCTATATGGTGCTGAACACCTAGTACTCTGCCCTTCTGCTGAAATGGTTGATTAAGTTGTCTCCATTAATATATGTATTGCCTTATCTGGATATGACTAAACTTTACATTTTAAGCCCTTGGGTTTTTTTGTGCCAATATTTACCTCTCTTGGCTTTTCAGTTTACCCACTGTGCTCATTCGAGTGCTTACAGACACCAGAGTAAGGGAGAAAATATTTGTGTAGCATACTTCTTTCTTTTTTGTTTGCATAAGTCTTCATATGACTGATATGACTAAGCATGACGAATGTGACTGCATAGACTGCCTGCAGGTAGGTGACCACAACAGGACTCTGGATGTATGGCATCTATCTATACAACTCTACATTACCTCGTTATCACCATGGAGTGCTCCTTATGCCTAACCTATCACCATAGAATACCACAAAAGAATAACCACTAACCTTTAACATGTCCGATATGGCACAAGATGCCATAAAAACAGCCACCAGCCCGTACAATCCCATATTATATCCCATAAGAATAACTTCTAACCCATACATTGCTATACCATACCACCCAAATGTCCCTCTCTTGGAAGGACAGTCCTTACTTTGGACTAAAGTCCCTCTATCCCTGTTTGCAAACATGTAAATATGCAGAAAAGAATGGATCTTTCATAGCATGAACCATATGTGTCCCTCTTTGTCCACTCAAAAAATTGGGAGGCATGCTATACAACCCATATAAGAATAACCAATACAGTGTTGTATACCCCATATGAATAAATACTTACCTGTACTGTGCCCTATACCTATAGAATACTTCATGTGAACAACCACTGACCCACACAGTGCCTTATTATTCATATTAAGATAAACTACCCAATACAGTGCCTTATACCCATAGGCTATTCTTCAGAATTAGCTATAGTGCCCTATATCTCAAACCAGGGCCAGGACAACAAATAGGTGACCACCCATTGCACCTATCTCTGCTTGTCAGTAAGGGGGCACAAGTATGGAGCAAGCTCAGAAGCTGATCACGGGTACTGGCTTTTAGATACATTTGCCCTGTTTGCGTAGGGTGACCAAAAAGCCTCAAAGAGTACCTATCACCTCCACACAAACACCTAAAATTGATAGTAGATGAAATTATAAGACTTTTCTCAAATACATGTCATTAGCAATCCAGAGGGTTTCCCTCAGTTTTACAGGAGAACAGGTTTTACTTTCACTTTGTAACTCAGGCGATCCTTGTAAATCTGTTGGAAGCTAACAACTGTGCAGGGGGAGCTGAGGGCATAGCTGCTTGTACAGTGTGATGAATCTCTCACTACATACAATAGAGCAGGCACAGCACACTAAGGTTATGTCTACACTGCAGTGGACAAAAAAACGACCTGAAAGCCAAATACTTAAAACTGAATTTTTTGTCAAAAGTAGCTGAAAAAACGGCCGTGTATTGCCACGATTTGCATTTTATGGCGGGGTTTTTACCCGCGTTTTTTGCTTGTCTTCAAGTCTGGTTTTCAGTGTCTGCATAAATTAACCCATTGAATGGAAAGCACATCATTGCATCTATATGTCATCTTGTAGTCGTTTTATGGATTTTGGCGCTAGTAAAATTATCTTGCGTTTGTAGCCAAAAATAAGTTTTTTTTACGGATTTTGGCCCTAAAGATCCTTTTTTTTTACTGATTTTGGCGCTAAAATCCTTATTTTTACGGATTTTGACAATAATAAATTTTTATGTCGCTTTTGACGCTAAAAATCAGTTATCTTACAGATTTAGGCACTACAATACTTTTTTTTTACAGATTTTGGTGCTATAAGCCTTATCTCGGTTTTGTTGCTAAAAATATGTTTTTTTATATATTTTGGCGCAAACATACTTTTTTACGGATTTTGTCGTGATTAAAGTTCTCACTTTGGTTACCAAAAATACTTTTTTTTTTATGGATTTTGTTGCTAAAATACTTTTTTCTACGTATTTTGACGCTAAAGTCCATGTTTTTATGGATTTGGGCGCTACCAATGTTATCTCGCTTTTGCTGCTAAAAATGTCTTTTTACGGATTTTGCCGCTAATACATTTATTTCCAAAAATCTGTAAGAAAAAAGGATTTTTAGCGACAAAATAATAACTTTAATAGCGCCAAAATCTGTAAAAATACAGATTTTAGCGCTAAAATCCGTTAAAAAAAAGCATTTTTTTGCCAACAAAAGCAAGATAAATTGATTAGCATAAAAATTCGTTAAACAAGTATTTTAGTGTCGAAATCCGTAAAAACTTATTTTAGCGCCAAATAGAGTAAAAAAAAAACATTTTAAGAGACAAAAGTGAGGACTTTAATATCGACAAAATCCGTAAAAAACCCTATTTTAGCACCAAAAACCGTAAAAAATTAATTTTTAGCGACAAAAGCGAGATAACTTTAATAGGGACAAAATCCATAAAAAAAGTATTTTAGCGCCACAATCCGTAAAAAAACATTTTTTTTTAGCGTCAGAAGCGAGAATTTTATTAGCGTCAAAATCCATAAAAAAAACTATTCTTGCGCCAAAATCCGTAAAAAAAAAAGTATTTTTAACATCAGAAGCGAGATAACTTTATTAGCCCAAAAAATCTGTTAAGAAAAGGATTTTAGCGCCACAATCCGTAAAAAAAACGTATTTTTAGCAACAATAGCGAGATAACTTTAATAGTGCCAAAATCCATAAAAGAAAGTGTTTTAGTGTCAAAATCTGTAAAAATGTATTTTAGCGGCAAAAATTAAAAAATGTATTTTAGCGGCAAAATCCGTAAAAAAAAGTATTTTAGTTTCAAAATCCGTAAAAAAAGTTAAAAAACATAGCGACAAAAGTGAGATAACTTTAATAGCGGCAAAATCCGTATAAAAAGCATTTTAGTCAAAATCCGTGAAAAAAATTATTTTAGCAGCAAAAAACGTAAAAAACGTATTTTAGCGCCAAAATCCGTAAAAAAAACCCTGTATTTTAGCGTCAGAAGCGAGATAACTTTATTAGCGCAAAAATCTGTTAAGAAAAGGATTTTAGCTCCAAAATCCGTGAAAAAATGGATTCTAGCACAAAAATCCACAAAAAACTTATTTTTAGCAAAGAAATCTTGAATTGCGCAAAAATCGTTAGCGACCAAAGCATGATCATTTTATTATGTACGGTACAAACATGGGCACATCAGACACTTGTATGCAGATTTAAAGGTATAACCTTTGTTAACACCCACTATAGGTGGAACTTGGGTCTCCTGGGAGGGTTTCCCGTGAAAAATTTTGATTAAATTTTCTGCCCGACATGTTGCAAAAGACGACCAGTAACAAAAACGAGCAGAAAAAAGAAGCTCAGTAGACAGCAGGAGGTTTTTACTATAGAGTCTATGGGAGCTGATTTCAGTCATTTTTTCAGTTTTTTTAGAAATTGAAAAAACTGAAGTTTTTCTGTGCAGTGGAGACAGAGCCTAAGGAAACAGTGTGACAGGGTTTACCTGTTGCTTCAGCCTCCTCCTCCATAGCACACAGGCATCTGTATTACACTGCTGCTGGTGTGCACATGATGTAGACTTACAGACTCCCCCTGCACTGTGGACTCTCCCAGCTCAGGAACTTACAACTGTCATCCTTCAAGCTGTCATGTCCGACTTGGCCTGACTTCAGAGCTGTCTTAAAGGGCCAGCGCTTTTTTACAAACTGAAATACAGGTGAAATGCTTTGGTTTTCTTAATGAAGCTTATATGAGAAAGTGTTTGTATTTTAGTCTTCTGTTACTTCATGAAGTTTGTCTGAAAGAGATAGGTCCTCTTTAAGCCGACCCTGCCTCATACAACAGAATACCCCTGCAAGAACAGCTACCAACACACAAGATGTCCTGGGAGAATATTTTTATACCCATACATGCCATCTCTCCCGCTTTTGGCGGGGGGGTCCCGCTAATGGGGGTCCTCCCCCGCCCTCCCGGCAGAGTTGGCATTCCTCCCGCCGCCAGCAGGCAGTGGGGGTTCTTTAAATGACGGCGGCGACAGAGTAGCGCTGGTGCGTTACTCTGGCGCCGCTGGGCTGCTCCTACACGCGCGTGAAGCGGCCGCAGCAGCCGCTCACCCGTCCGGAGACTCTCACTGACTTGTGCGGCCGCAGCCGCACAGTCAGTCAGCAGTACAGGGAGAAGGCAGGAGGGATCGCTCCCCTCCTCCCGTCTTCCCCTGTATGTACGGCGCCGGTGTGCGCTGTACATACACCTCAGTGTCGCAGGGGGTGTGACGCGCGGCTGCACTCACTCCCCCTGCGACGCTGAGACTACACAGTCGGCCGGGAGATGTCCGGAGCTGCAGGGAGCCTGGTGACGTAAGTGGCTTTTATTATTTTATTTTTATTAGTTATAGGGGGGCTCTACCTGGCTTCAATGGGGAGGTCTACCTGGCAACAGAGGGGGCACTACCTGGCTACAATGGGGGGGCACTACCTGGCAACAGAGGGGGCACTACCTGACAACAGAAGGGGCACTACCTGGCTACAATCGGGGGTCTACCTGGCAACAGAGGGGGTACTACCTGGCTAACAAAGTGGGCATCTACCTGGCTAATAATGGGGGCATCTACCTGGCAATAGAGGGGCACTACCTGGTAACAAAGGGGGCATCTACCTGGCAACAAAGGGGCATCTACCTGGCTAACAAAGGGGGCATCTACCTGGCTAAAAAAGGGGGGCACTACCTGGCTAACAAAGGAGGGCATCTACCTGGCTACAAATTTGGCTCTACCTGGCTACAGAGGGGGATCTAACTGGCTACAGAGGGGGCATTCCGGGCTGCAAGGGGGCATTTTACCTGGCTGCAAGGGGCATCTACTTGGCTACAAGGGGGCATCTACCTGCCTGTAAGGGGCACTACCTGGTTATGGGGGCTACTACCTGGCTATAAGGGCATCTACCTGGCTTTCTTCCAAAGCCGTTATGCAGTTAGGTGGAGTGGGTGTGGCTTTTTGAATGGGTGTGGCACACCGACAAGATGGGCATGTCCATGCAAATTTTTGCTGCAGAGCGCGCCGCCCTCTACAATCTCCTGCTTTTTCAATTTCAAAAGTTGGCAACTATGTTTATACCTAGTAAATACCATCTAAGAACCTTAATCAACTAACAGAGCAGAAACAAAAAACAGCTGTAAGCCTACAGAATGCCCTACTGTACAAGAATGACTGATAGCCTAGAATACAGTACAACTGTAACTAACCTATATTATACCACTTCAAATGAACTCTGCTCTATAACACATGAACTCTGCCCCATAATAATAGTCATCATAGAATACTAAATCCTAAAATACAGAAAACATGGAATGTCCTCTTCTCTCTTTACACGCTTGGCCTCGGTCAGCTCATAGCCTCACACGGCTTTCATTACCACCTGTATGCTGACGATACCCAACTCTACATCTCCGGCCCAGATGTTACTTCTCTGCTCTCCCGGATTCCTGACTGTCTATCGTCCATTTCCTCCTTCTTCTCATCACGTCTCCTAAAACTAAATGTGGAGAAAACAGAACTCATCATCTTTCCACCAACCAATTCTACCCTTGCCCCCGAACTCTCTATCTCAGTCAACGGCTATACACTCTCACCTGTCCCGCAAGTCCGCTGCCTTGGGGTAATCCTCGACTCCGCTCTATCTTTCAAACCACACATCCAAACCCTCACCTCTGCCTGCCGCCTCCACCTGAAAAACATCTCTCGCATCCGCTCGTTCCTCAACTACGACACTACAAAAATACTGATCCATGCCCTTGTCATCTCCCGCCTAGACTACTGCAACATCCTTCTCTGTGGCCTCCCAGCTAGCACCCTCGCTCCCCTCCAATCCATCCTTAACTCTGCTGCCCGTCTTATCCACCTCTCTCCTCGTTACTCCTCTGCCTCTCCCCACTGCCAATCTCTTCACTGGCTCCCCGTTGCCCAGCGAATTCATTTCAAGTTGCTAACCCTGACCTACAAGGCTCTCCATGACCTCTCCCCTCCATACATCTCTGTCTTAATCTCCAGATATCTCTCCTCACGCAATCTCCGCTCCTCACAGGACCTTCTTCTCTGTTCTCCTCTTATCAGCTCCTCACATAACCGTCTCCAAGACTTGGCTTGCCTATAACCTACAATAACCCTGCTGCCACTACACCCTCCACAAACATGTCTGCCCCTACCTTCTGTCTCTTTCCCGCTCCTTGTAGATTGTAAGCCCTCGCGGGTAGGGTCCTCTATCCCTCTCTCATGCCAATTGTCATTCATCACTTATCATTGTACTCGTTTGACTTATGTTATGTATATAACCCCCTTGATTGTACAGCGCCCTGGAACTAATGGCGCTTTAAAATAAATAATAATAATAATAATATCATTTATTGAGTCCACCAGATGTGGTAATATTTGGGTGTATTGGGCTGCATTGTAGGTACAAAAATAGAGGCACATGGACAACAGCAAAGTATTTGCAGCAGTCGCATGGTGAGGATGGAAAAGGGGACAAAAATGTATTATTATTATAATAATTAATTATTTTTTATTAAACAATTTATTTCAAAGAGCTGTACATATCAAATGGGTTTAAATACAGACAAACAGAAGTACAATATTCACTCACTAAGTAATTGAAAAACTGATACAGAAGATGAGAGGAGCCTGCCTGTTATGGTTTACAATCTACAAGGAAGGGGAAAGGAGGCAGAAGGTGAGGGTATAGATGATAATGGTGTGTGAAGGAGTCCTAGTGCTATTGACAGCATTAGATGTACATTTGTCCCAGTCTGCCACTATGTCAGGTATATCAGGCAGCAGCCAGGTGGTCAATGATGTCTTACAGGTTTAAGATCAAAGAGTTGCTGTAGTTATTTTAAGCTATATATTGTTAATAAGTTATTAAATCAAAACAAATAAATTATAGAGGACATGTGACATCTCCTGACATGTCTGTTTTCATAAATACTGTGTTGCCTGTGAACTAATAATTCAAAATCTTCTCGTGTACAGTATCTTACAAAAGTGAGTAAACCATTCCCATTTTTGTAAATATTGTATTATTTATTTTCATGGAACAAAACTGAAAATATGTCCTTTTGATACAAATGTAAAGTTGCCTGTGTGCAGCTTGTAAATTTGGTGTACCCTCAACTCAACACACAGCCATCAATGTCTAACTTGCTGGCAACAAAAGCGAGTAAACTCCTAAGTGAAAATAGAAAAATTATGCCCAATTTGCATTTTCCCTCCATGATGTCATGTGACTCATTATTGTTAAAAGGTCTCAGGTGTGAATGGGTAGCAAGTGTGTTAATTTGGTGTTATCGCTCTCACACTCATACTGGTCACTGGATGTTCAACATGACACCTAATGGCAAAGATCTGTCTGAGGATCTGAAAAAATAGAATTGTTGTTCTACATAAAGATGGCCTAGGCTATAAGAAAACCCTGAAACTGAGCTGCAGCACGGTGGCCATACAGACGATATACAACAACACCACTCAGAACAGGCCTCTCCATGGTCAACCAAAGAAGTTGAGTTCATGTGCTCAGCATCATATTCAGAGATTTTCATTTTTAAAATAGTATGAGTGCTGCCAGCAATGCTGCAGAGGTTAAATTGGTGGGAGGTCAGCCTGTCAGTGCTCAGACCATATGCCGCACACTGCATCAAATTGGTCTGCATGGCTGTCATCCCAGAAAAAAGCCTCTTCTAAAGATGCACAAGAAAGCCAACAAACAGATTCCTGAAGGCAAGCAGACTAAGGACATGGATTATTAGAAACATGGTCTGATGAGACTAAAATAAACTTATTTGGTTTAGATCAGGGGTCTCAAACTGCGGCCCTCCAGCTGTTGGGAAACTACAACTCTCATCATGCCCACTGTTATAGATTATATAAATGCATGATGAGAGTTATAGTTTCCCAACAGCTGGAGGGCTGCAGTTTGAGACCCCTGGTTTAGATGGTGTCAAGCGTGTGTTGGCAACCAGGTAAGGAGTAGAGATACAAGTGTGGCTTTCCTACACTCAAGCATGGTGGTGGTAGAGTCATGGTTTGGGGCTGCATGAGTGCTGCTGGCAGTGAGGAGCTACAGTTCATTGAGGGAACCATGAACATGTACTGTGACCTACTGAAGCAGAGCACGATCCCCTCCCTTCGGAAACTGGGGCGCAAGTCAGTATTCCAACATGATAATGACTCCAAACACACCTCCAAGATGACCACTGTCTTGCTAAAGAAAATGAGTGGAAGTGGATTCAGTGGCTGCATCCTGTGAAGCTCTAGTGAACTCCATGCCCAAGAGTGTTAAGGCAGTGCTGAAAAATAATGGTTGCTACACAAAATATTGACACTTTGGGCACAATTTGTCCATTTTCTCCTAGGGGTGTACTCACTTTTGTTGCCAGTGGTGTAGACATTGACGGCTGCATGCTGAGTTATTTTGAGGACACAACCAAATTTACACTGTTATACAAGCTGTACACTGGCTACTTTACATTATATCAAAGTGTCATATCTTCAGTGTTGTCCCATGAAAATATAAAAGACAATATTTAAAAAAAGTGAGGGGTGTACTCATTTTAGTGAGATACTGTAACTATAGGGGACATGTATGAAGATCGGCTGTTTTCACGTTTTTTACCGTGAAAACAGCGCCTGATGTATGTCGGTGCCGAAGTGCGCTCATAATTGCGGGGCAAACTTTGAAGCCTCCGGCAGACAAACCGCTTTGAAGTTGGGCTGCCTGTCGGAGCTGTAATGCGCCTCACTTTGCCGACCACATTCATACATGCGTCGGATTTCTCGAATGTGGTGCGTCCCGCCCCAGAACGCCCACAGCGCGCCCCTTCATGTTAGGTGCATTACAAAGTGGCGAACCTTGCGCCTAACAGCGCATTTGGTGCGTCCGATGGCGGAGCTGGCACAGTGAGGCACATTATACGCCTGAAAATGTGTGAAAGCTCCGATCATACATGTCCCCCTATGTGTTGTACTGTTCCTCTGTTTTTCCTTACAGGAGTGTTCCCACCACATTGATTAGCTTTAACCCCTTAGTGGCATTGCATGTACCTGTATGTCATTGTGGAAAGTGACTTCCAAATTGACATACAGTTATGTCCTGGACATTGTGCAGGTTCACAAGTGGGGACAGAACAATCGCAGCTACCTCTCCATCCGCACTGCCACGATGATATCACGGTTGCCGATGGCTTCCCTAGCAAACTGGTAGTCTAACAAAGGCTTACGAGCTGAATGTGACATCACTATGCCCAGCTGTTGCATTATGATTGAGAGTTACCATGCATAGCAGTACTGCTATGCATGGTAACAGTGATCTAAAGACCACTGATACAAGTCCCCTATAGATATGAAAAAATACAAAAAAACCTCCAGTAAAACAAAAAATAAAATAAAAACACATACATCACCACTTTCCCTTTACAAACGGCAATCGTAACAAAAAAGGTAAAAAATAAAGTAGGCATAGTTGGTAGCGCCACATGCGTAATAACCTAGGGCGACATGTATGAATTTGAATGCGTATTTTTTTTCTTACTTGGTGCCGACACTCCAATTATAAATAGATATAGAAGAGTATAGAATATGACAGTATGAAGATTTTTGGAGCATTACATAGAGCTTAGTGCGCAGAACTTCTCTCAAAGTTCGGCACATTACACTCTATGTCCATACAAAGTTTGGCGCATTAAGCTCTATTTAATGCGCCAAAGTGCGTATGGGCATACAAACAGGTCTTGCTGAGAGCTGTGGTTCACCAAGCAGGATCAGTCCCATAGTTTCCATTCACTGACATGCTATTTTAATGACTTTTCTTTTATTTCCAGCCTATCTATAGCCTTTACACATGTTTGGCACATTAATAATGCGCCAAAGTTTCGTTATGCGCCAAACACACATGCGGGGAGCATTGAACACTCTACACTACACTCTATGCCCATACAAACTTTGGTACATTACATAGAGCTTAATGCCCAAACTTTGTATGGGCATAGAGTGTAATATGCCAAACATTGAGAGAAGCTTGGCGCACTAAGCTCTATGTAATGCGCCAAAAATCTTCATATTGTCATATTCTACACTCTTCTATATCTAGTGTCGACGCCAAGTTAAAAAAAATACGCATTCGAATTCAAACATGGCGCCCCTAGCCTGTAAATCTGTCACAGTTAACCTGCACAATGAACGACGTGAAAGAAAAAGTCACAGAATTGCGATTTTCGTTCATCCCGCAGCACATAAAATGGAATAAAAAGCAATCAAAAAGTTATATAAACGCCAAAGTGGTACCAATGAAAATTACATCTCATCCCGCAAAAAACAAGCCCTTAATCAGCTCCGTATACAGAAAAATTAAAAAGTTATGGATGTCAGACTAAGACAACAAAAAAACGCAATTTTTTATTAACGCATTTCTATTGTGTAGAAGTAATAAAACATAAAAAACTATCTAAAGTTTATATGACTGTAAGTGTACCAACCTGCATAGTAATGTTATCATGTGACTTATATATCATGGCAAATGCTGTCAAAATTAAGCCTACAAAACAATGGCGGAACTGCATTCTCTCCTTTCCCCCATTTTCATGGCCCAATGCTGAAAAAACTATGGAACACCTGTGTGCCCAAAAAGCACAATACAGCACTAGATGAGATCCATGAGGGGTGTTAAATCCAAGATGAGTTGACTTCTGGAAGGTTTTACCTGTTCTGGTACTTTGGGGGCTTTAAAAATCCAACATGGTACCCACCAAAATCTGTGTTCCAAAAGCCAAATAGCGCTCTGTCCCTTGTACACCCTCCCATGTGCCCAAACAGCAGTTTAAACCCACATATAGGGTATTGTCGAACTTGGAAGAAATTGTGTAACAAATTTTTGGGATGCTTTTTTTTCCAGGACTCCATGTAAAAATTAAACATGTTTAGCTAAAATTGCAGATTGTTGGAAATAAATACTTTTTTCATTTTCGCAGCCTAACTCTAACAAAATTTGTGAAACACCTTTGGGGTCAAAATACTCACTACACCCCTGGATATATTCCTTAGGGGGTGTAGTTTCCAATATGGGATCTTTTCAGTGGTGTTTATTATGTTTTAGCAACTTAGGGTGTCCACAAAAGTGTAATGGTGACTAAAGAGAATCGTAATGAAAATGTAATTGCTCCTCCTATTCTGAGGTTTGTGGTTGAATCAAATAGTGCACTATGGCCACATTTGGGATATCTCTAAAAATGGCAGAATTAGGAGAATTGATGTTGAGTTGAATTTCCCTGGTCACATCTACCATGTTTCAGTGAATAACGGATAAAAAATTAAAATCTGCAAAAAAAAGTAACATTTTTAAAAATGTTAAAAAATTTTAATTTTCAACTCCACATTGCTTTTATTTATGTGAAACACCTAAAGGGTTAAAACAGACTTCTTAAACACTGTTTTGAATACTTTAGGGGTGTAGTTTCTTATATGGAGTAATTTATGGGGCTATCTAATATACAGGCCCCTCAAAGCCACATCAGAACTGGACTGGTCCCTAAAATGTCTTGCATTTTATTTTTTTTAAATGTGAAAAATTACTGCTAAATTTCTAAGCCCCGTAATGTCATAAAAAATAAAAAGACATTTAAAAAATTATGCTTACCTACAGTAGACATATGGTGGATGCTAGTTTTAAACTATTATATGTGGAATAACATATACACGCAGAAATTTTGGAACTTTGAAAATAGAACATTTTTTTGAAATTTTCATGACATTTTGATATTTTTCACAAATAACCAAGGATTGTATGGACCAAAATTTCTTACTAACTTAAAGCACAATGGGCGACATGTGTGATTTTTGCCACCCAAGCACCATTTTTGCATTTGTAGCGTAGAATGCGCCTAAATCTATGAACCTGTTCTATTGCGGGTCATAGATTTAGCGCTTTTTAGCTACAAAGTGACACTTCTGGTTAATGTAAACCACTTTAAAAGTGGTTTACCTGTTCCAGCAATAACACGCCCGGATTTGCCAATAAAAAGGTATACATGTGTAGTTTCGTGCGGTTGTAGTGCTACACACCTCCAGCCCGTTGATCTCATGTGCATTATAAAGTGTCGCGGGCACTTTGTAATGTGTCTAATTTTGGAGTGTGTTTCATTAAAAATATAGCGAACAGGGCTGCACCAGATTTCAGGCTGAAAAGACGCCAGACTTCTGCCGCAGTCCCGTTCAAACATGTAGCCCAGTGCTTCACAAGAAAACAGTTTCCGAATCACATGGATAAAAGTATCAAAACGTTATTGCCACATGAAGTTGCACATGTTAGATTTAGAAAATGGGGCTCTGTCAGAAATTTCTAAAATGTTAACTCCTCACCAGCTGTGAGGTGTTAAACATGTAGTCAAATGTAAATAAAGACTATAACCAAATACATTGCTGGTCTGATTTTGCTTAATTTCATAGATAGAACAGTTACCTCCTCCATGTGTACACATACTTTCTTAGGTTACCAACTACTTTTCTCTGCTCTACCACCCTAGCTAGTCTGTTGTCACTTCCTGCTATGTCCTATCAGCAGCACAGGAGCTAGTTTATCTTTGTTACTGACAAACTTTAACCCTTTATTATTATTATTATTTATTATTTATTTTATAGCGCCATTGATTCCAGGGCGCTGAACATTCAGGGGGTTTTCATACTACATAACATTTTGTCAAACATTTACAATAGTGACCGTCTTGACTAACAGTAGGTACAGAGGAGGAGGGCCCGCCGCGAAGGCTTACAATCTACAAGGAAGGGGAAAAGAGACAGAAGGTGAGGGGCAGACATGCTTGTGGGGTGGTGTAGTGACAGCAGGGTTATTCTAGGTTGTAGGCTATCCTGAAGAAGTGGGTTTTCAGGTTGCTTTTGAAGCTGGTGAAAGTTGGGGAGAGTCTGATGTGTTGGGGCAGTGAGTTCCAGAGTATGGGGGAGGCACGAGAGAAATCTTGGAGACGGTTGTGTGAGGAGCTGACAAGAAGAGAGCGGAGAAGAAGGTCCTGTGAGGAGCAGAGGTTGCGTGAGGGGGAGTGTCTGGAGATTAGAGCAGAGATGTATGGAGGGGAAGGTTGTGGAGAGCCTTGTAGGTTATGGATAACTTGAAGTTAATGCGCTGGCAATGGGAAGCCAGTGAGGATTGGCAAGGGGAGAGGAGGGAGTAGCGAGGAGAGAGTGGATAAGACGGGCAGCAGAGTGAGAATGGATTGAAGGGATCAAGGAGTGCAGATGGAGGGCGCAGAGAAGGATGTTGCAGTAGTCGAGGTGGGAGATGACAAGGGCATGGATCAGCATTTTTGTAGAGACAGGGTTAAGGAATGAGCGGATGCGAGAGATGTTTTTCAGGTGAAGGCGGCAGGTGGAGGTAAGGGTTTGGATTTGGGGTTTGAAGGACAAAGCGGAGTCAAGTGTTATCCCAAAGCATCGGACTTGTGAGACCGGTGAGAGTGTAGAGCCATTGTCTATGATAGAGAGATTAGGGGTGGGGATGGAGTGCGACGGTGGGAAGATAATGAATTCAGTTTTCTCTACATTAAGTTTTAGGAGCTCTGTAGTCTTGTGCCCTGTTGTTAAAACCCTTTCATCACTAATATCCCTCTAGCCAGAAATAACACAGCTGATGTGCCAACTACTGCTATAGAGCCAGTCACAGCCTAAACATTAAGTAGGTCCTGAAGTTGGCTGTGAGTAGCAGCCCCTGTGATACAGCCTGATGTGAACAGCCCTTAGAGAAAAGTTATTGCTGAATCAGTTGGCTGGGTGTTACCATTCCAATTTGGTGTGTCTATCAAGTGGTGTGACTCTGTTAGCACAGATTGGAAAATGTCAGACTGTGTAGAGACACCCCCCAACTGGTAACATCCTGTTGTCAGATTCAGTAATACATTTCAAAAACAAATAACAAAGGTTCAGCACAACACAGAGTTGTAAGAGAAGACGGGGAATACAGGTAATTACTAAAGCAGACATGTAACTTTTCCTCTTTAAATATATGGAGAACAGTGGTAGCTAAGTTGCAATCCACTGTTCTTCGCTTTATTAATGTGCACACAAATATTTTAGGAAAAATCCTACTTACTCTTATTCTGTCACTTTTCAGCTTCATCTGTGTAACATGCAGTGGAATTATTAGCAATTACATGTGCGACTCCTGCCAGTAAAAGCGAAGTATTATAATAATAAAAGTCAGCCAGTCTGGTTTATACCCTGAAAATGGCAATGGCCAAAGAGCCAGAATGAAAAGGAAGTGGAAAGCAGTTTTAAGCCCTCCAGGTCTGTTTAAATAAAGTGCTGCGAAGCTTCATTCATGAATCAGCCTGTTATCCAGAGTGGAAAATCCTTGGTGCGGGGCAGGGAGTGCCTGCTACGAGAGAAGTGCTATGGCCGGATGAGTGTTTATTTCTACAGGGTCTGTTCCAGTGATACATTCACAAACCGCTCTGGCTGCTGCCAAATTCCTTCCAGCCAATCGTGACCACTGTGCTGTGATGTCACTTCAAAACACAGGAACCTTATAAATATTCTCCAAATTAAGGAGCCCCAAGCATCTCTCTCATAGCTCAAGTTTAGGTCTCAGTTACAGAAGCCAGACTGCAAGCAAAGGCTGGCGAGATGAAAAGTTCCCTGTTAGACTTGCTGGTTCTTCTCTTTGATAAAATCTCATTGGTCGCCAATTTTAAAATATTCAGCATACCAGAGCAGAGTGAAAAAGATTCCCATAACCAGGATCCATCTTTTTTAAAGCGAGGAGACTTGTTGGGAGTTTCCAGGGCTCTATTTATTAATGTTGGGATCTACTTGGGAAATGACAAGGTTGCCCATCTGATGCCTGATATCCTCCCTGCTATTTTAGACGACAAGTGTCTGATTGGGAAAGTTGTTACCAACAAAAGGATGATCCTGGGCGTCCTGGCTAAGGTGGCCAGTGTACGAGTGGACACCGTACAGGACTTTGCCTATGGTGACAGTATTGTAGTTAATCTCATGGACAAAAGTTTCAAGACAAAACCTCTCTCTAATGAAGAAGTGGCTCAGCGGGCTGAGAAACTGGTGGGGGCCACATCATACAGCCTGCTGTGGGATAACTGTGAGCACTTTGTCACTTATTGCAGATATGGATCTCCTGTGAGCTTTCAGACTGATAAGGTAAATTGTAATGCTACATTTTTTTCATAGCTGAATTTATTATTGTGGCGTTTAAATCTATTGTACAAAAAAAAATGGATGAATAATGTAAATAGCAGAAAATGACATAAATGATCAGCAAGCCGGTATTTTACTGAGAAACGTGTGGGCTTGATAAGTATTCCAATGATGGCAGAATGAATGGCAGCTTCTGGTGGATTAAAGTAATATACACAATGTTATTATATGTTAGTGTAAATGATTTGCTGTGTTGTTATAACTAAAACATATCCAGTGGTCTCCACCGCTTCAGTACACCTCACGGGAGCATTTGTGGAGGTGTATGTAGATGTTAGTCATACAGACATTAAATTCTCCAATCTGAGACTTTTCATTCAATCTGCAGAGAGCTGGCATATTCTGGAAAGTGCTGTCAGCACAATGTCATAATAACCAGTAATGTGCTGGGTTTTTTGACAACTTTTCTACTAACAATATAATTTGCAACTTTAACTACTACAGACAAATGTAGCTTCTCTGAATTACAGCATGGCTCAAACAGTTCCTTGCATACAGGACTGGCTTTGTTGTGCGTGACGTCCTGGGCGCTGATCTCTGTTGGCACCTGCTCCTCAATTTGTGCTATATTTCTCTCTGTAGGGACACTGACAATAAAAAACTAATAAACTAAAGTGCCAAAGTGCTGAAATAATGTCTGTAATTCCTAAATACTGTATCCCCTCAACTGCCTAAATACTGTGCCCCCTCAACTGCCTAAATACTCTACACCCCTAACTGCCTAAATACTCTACAACCCTAACTGCCTAAATACTTTACACCCCTAACTGCCTAAATACTCTATAACCCTAACTGCCTAAATACTCTACAACCCTAACTGCCTAAATACTCTACACCCCTAACTGCCTTAAAAAAAGAAATACTCTACACCCCCAACTACTAAATACTTACAACCCTAAATGCCTAAATTTCTTACACCCTAATCCCTAACTGCCTAAATACTCTACAACCCTAACTGTCTAAATACTTTTCACCCTCAACTGCTCAATACTTTACACCCCTAACTGCCTAAATGATGTACCCCCCTTAACTTCCTAAATAATTTAAATCCCCAACTGCTAAATACTCTACACTCCTAACTACCTAAATACTCTACCCACCTAACTGCCTAAGTACCCTTCACACTCAACTGCTCAATATTCTACACCCCTAAATACATACTGCTATCATTTAATCTAGTTGGATATTGGTATATTCACTTATTATGTTTAGTCGTCATTTCTATTGTGCGCATTTATTATATTTTTATTTTGGACCAATTCCTCTTGTCGTATCTGGGGTCTATGTTGGGATATTTCCCATAACAGATCTGATGGTCTACATGTTTTTGATTGTTTTTGATTGCGTCCTTATTCATGTGTACATTGCTAGGGTAAACCAAACTGGATTACTGGGCATATGTAAAGGTTTCAAGAAATCACAAGCCCCCCAATTATGAAATACATGGGTAATTGAGCAGTAATTAGGTTTCAGTAACAAACTCTGTCCTGAATGATATGAAGCTGGCAGATAATGCAGCTCTTAGGACACTAGTTGTGGTTTTCCTAAAGTTGGACAATATTTCTTTGAAGGCTTTTTACACTCAGCACTGTTACAAGCTAGCTTCTGTCGACTCTTGCTTACTCGTAAAACACTGCACATTACAGACATGTGTCTGGCTCTGTAGTTTTATAGCAGAATCTGGGCCAACTCTTTTACAGTTGATTGAGATTCACAGTCTAGGAATAAAATGTTTAGGAACGTGATTATAGCCCCGTCCTTAGAGCAGTGGAAACAACTGGTTAACTCAGAACTCCCTCGCTATAAGACTACATACGCGGCTAAGGGTATCCCCAAGCGTTTCTATACAGTTTGGAGCAACTGGATTACAGCTCAGACGGTGTGAATGCAGGTGAAGTGGTGAGACAGGCCAGAGACCTTCAAGTGTGAATGGTGGAATGACTGTGTGGATGTAAGGGTGTGAGGCGGCAGCCAGTCACGATCAAGGACATTTGGTAACAGGTTTAGCATGTCCAAGTAACCCTCTTTTTTCCCTTTTTACCAATGACCTCCTTCACCATTATTATAATTGGTCACATGTTGTAATGTGCTTTTATGTTCTTTTTATGAAACGTTCCTGTGAAACAATTGTATGAACATTTATCTAGTTGCCATTGCTTTCTAGACTGTTCTCGCTTGTGATTGCTGGTGCCTCTGTAACATGTGAGTGAAATGCTGTTTTTCTTTGTGGTTTATTGGAAAAATTTCATAAAAAAAACCTTTTTAACAAAAGGAACGTGATTATAGACCATGCAATGTACACTAAGGGGGACATGTCTGAAAACTGCCTTGGTCTAAGTCTTTTCTTGTTGCCCATAGAAACCAATCAGCGTTCCCTTTCAAATTTTATATAGTGTGTTGAAGAAATGAAAGGGGAACCCTTAGGTTGCTATGAGCAAAAAGAAAAGTCTTAGGATAAGTTCACACGGCTCATTTTGGGGTGCATTTCGCCACATATTGAGAGCATACTGCGCTCTAATACGAGCGAAATGCGCCCTAATCATTACGGTAATCCACCGTTCTCATAGAGAACTATGGATTATGCCTCCTCTCCCCGCTCGTACAATCCGATCGTCTTGTACGCGCGAGGAGATAATTGACATGTTGTAACAGCTAGGTAGTGGATCCACTGGACCACCGCAAGCGATGGCAACAACCTCGCCAGGGAGCGGAGTCTAAGTAGGTCCTGGTTTTCACCAGTGCCCGCCGCAAAGCGGGATGGAACCAGGTCGCTACCCCTGACGCGGCGGGCTTGCGGTGGCGGCCGAGGTGCGGCGAGCTACAGAATCGTAAACCAAGAATCGTAGTCGTGGGCTTGCAGGAAGGTCAGAGCAGGCGGCAAAAAGGTTTTGGAGTTTAGAAAACATAGCAAGAGGTTGGTACACGGGAGGCAAG